>VMDO01007348.1:0-23259 GCA_007922755.1 Pedetes capensis
AAAAAAAAAAAGAAGAGTAGCTGTTCCTTAAGCCTTTTTTCTCTTTTGCTCTTCTATTTTCCTCATTAAGTTTTTCCCTCTACTTTAAAACAGTTGAAAATACAATATATTCATAAACTATAAAGAACACACAATGAAAGGTTTTCTTCCTGCTTTCAAGTCCCTAGTTATCCTCCCTATGAGTGACTGTGAACAATGTTTTAAACACTTATTCCAGGCATTTTTCTTTTATAGATCTTTTTCCTCTTTTTTTCCAGTAGCAAGCACATCTTGTTTTTATTACTAACAATGTATCTTGGAAGGTATTTTATTTTGTCACATGTATAGAGCTAACTTTCTGTTTATAGGTTTTATTCTGTTCATCATTTGGATGTGTTATACTTTGTTTACCCATTTTTAAAAAATTGAAGAACATTTAAGTTTTATACTGGTTTTGTTCTTACAAACAGGTATGTGGACAGTTTTATTCACAGCTGTAGATGCTGAGTCACACAGCACATGTATTTAAATATACATTTAAAATTTCGACATGGACACTTGGCACTAAACAATGAGGACATGTTCTGAGAAATACAGTGTGTCATTAGGTAATTTCATTGTTGTGTGCACATCACAGAGTGCATGTACACAAATGAAGATGGCTATGACATCATGAGGTGTTATTCATACCCCTACCCAGATTCATTTTACTACCTTTGTCCCTATAGAGTTTTCTGAAAATTGCAGGTTTTCTCAGTTAGACACACGAAGATTAATGTTTAACTTACTTGTTTTAAATTTGAATAACTTAATTATCAGTGAGGCTGAATATCTTTTCTTTTACTTTTGTTTATAAGCCGTTTTTTTTTTTTTTTTTTTTTTTTTTTTTTTTTTTTTTTTTTTTTTTTTTTTTTTTTTTTTTTTTTTTTTTTTTTTTTTTTTTTTTTCTTCCTGATGATCTCTAGGCTGTTGTCAATACTTGGTTATCCTGGATGGGAATTAGTATACAGCTCCGGGGGAACACTCAGAGCCTTGTATCTTAGAACCTCCTAGTGTTATTAGGATCCTTAGAGATGATCTGTTCCCACCTTCCAGTTGTGGTGGTGGTGGTCTTTAGTACAATCAAGTCTATTCCAACTCATAGTGACCCTATGTACAACAGAAAAAAAACACTACCCAACACTGTGCTATGCTTGACATTATTGTTAATGCTTCTCTGCTGTTCATAGGGTTTTTGATGGATAATTGATTTGGGAGTGGGCTGCTGGGTTCTTCTCCCAAGCCTACAGCACCCAGTATTCCCAGGTGGTCTCCCATCTAAGTACTAATCAGCCCAACCCTGCTTAGCTTTGGAGATCTGATGAGATCAGATGCCTGGGTGGTATGGCTGTAGACTTCCAGTTGTGTAGGAAACCTTTTTATAACCTCTATGACTTAGCCTCTGATCATATGCTTGAATGCTGTCAGTATTAGGGTCTTAAAACCCATGGGCCTCTAGTTCCTGTTGGCTTTAGATGACAGAAAATTCAAGATAACATTAAAAGACTAGGATAGAGAGAGGATGGGAGCAGCTGGTCTCTAAATAAAGCATTATTAATGGAGCTACAAGACCCTTTTAGGCCCAACTGGGAGGCCAGGAACAATGTATGTTTAATGCATCTTGTCCATTTGGCTAAGGAATGAGGGAATGTAGAGAAGGAGAACCCTTTGAGGATATGTTATCTATTGCTGCATAATAAGTTATCCCTAAACTTAGTGCGTTAAAACCACAGAACATGTATTTTCTGTCCCCAAATTCCTGGGGCTAAGGAATTGGAGAGACAGCCAGCTCAGTGTTCTGGCTCTGAATCTCAGAGGTTGCAGTCAGGATGTCAGTGGGGCCCACAGGCCTCTGAAGGCTTGACTGGACCAGGAGGGCTGCTTGCATAGTGACTCACTCGTATGGCTGTTGGCAGAAGCCCTCAGTTCCTTGCCACATGGATGTCTCTGTAGGGCTGCCCTAGTGTCCTCACATTCTACTGGCTGGCTTCTCTCAGAAAGTAATCCAAGAGAAAGTACAATGGAAGCCTCATGTCTTTTATGACCTGGTTATATGGTCATTTTTGTAATGTCCTATTGGTTAAATGGGTCAGCTGTACTTAGTATGGGAGGAGATAACATAAGCGTGAACACTAGGAGGCAGGGATCCCTGAGGGTGTTCTTGGAAATGACTACCCTCTGCTCTCTAAAGACTCACATGTCTCCTATCTGCTGAACAAAATATGCTCACTCCACTTAAGACCCCAAATCTCATTCAGTACAGAGTCCAACTCTTTGTGTAGGACGATGATGAGATATTTAGGTAGGTGTTGGAAACTAGGAATCTATTAAGAATTTTCCTTTGTTGGAGGAAATTGTTAGATTTGGACAGTGTTCTCAGTTATAAAAGAATTTCTTTATGCTCTGTCCTGTGAAATTTCTGGCCCAAATAAATAGGAAATAGATTGATAATCATGGCAGAAAAATGGAGGCCTAGTGTAAAATTCCAGCTTATTTTTAGTTATAAACGTTTCTCACATTCACTGGTTGTCAAATATGTGGATTTAGGCTCCTGGAAAACCCATATTGGAGAGTTCTCAGTTGAGGAATGTGAAACCTAATGGGGAAAAGATGGATATCAAACTGTTGGCTATTCAGTTGTGGTTTTAGCTTCAAACCTGCCATTTTATATTTTGTTTTGTAAGACTGGGACTGGAACTCTGCAAATTACATTTCTCAGATTCTCCTGCCAGCTGGATTCCTGCTCATTTCTGGCAGTAGGAGGCACTGGTGGAAGACCAAACTGTAGGAGGAGGGCGAGAATGGGCTTGGCTGCTGTTTCCAGCGATTGTTCACTTTTTTCCTGGGCCAGCTCCAGTTCTAGCTTATAGTTTCTTCAAAACCAACATTGCCAGGACACCGAACCAAGGTGCAAGTAGCAGTTACATTGTGTCTTTCATTCTGGCTGCTCCACTTAATACCCTATGAAGAGCCCCTCTGTTGAGCATCCAGATTCTGGTCATTCGATATCTTCCTTTGAGTTTCTTGAGCCCTAAAATAAGTAGCTGCTACCAGCAGTTAGTAGTGGAGGGTTATCTGTGCTCTTCCAATGTACTGTTTCAGTCTTCCAACACCTATGTAACCAATTTCCTATATTAAATACCTGCCACTTAAAATACCTAATGTTAAGGCTTTCCCACTGACACAGTTAATAAGATTTCTAGATACATTATCCTGTACAAGTACAGTAACATGTTTATAGTTAGTTTTTCAGTTTTGCTAGGGGCAAGTCATACCAACAGGTCACTCTTTTTTTCATCTGGTCCTTTGTCCAGATGTCTAGTGCTAGTCTGACTTTTTATGCTCATAACCATTGATGTCGTTTCAGGGTCTAGTCTCATGGAGCAGACCTCTAGAATCATACTTCCTTGGTCCATAGTGGTTTCAGAAATGCTGGTTATCCAGGATGCTGAGTAGTTTAATCTATTTAACATAGGTACTTTAAAAAATCTGTTTCCCATCCAAGTACTAATCAGGCCCAACCCTGCATAGCTTCTGAGATCAGACAAGATTGGGCGCATTCAGGGTGGTATGGCCGTCACAGTGAAAAGCATGTCAGAATGAATCACATTAAGGTGTACATTAAAAATTTCCAATAATAAAAAAAGGCTATAGCTCATGTCCAGAACTGTTGTATACAGGTGTTGTCTTCCCTCAGGTCACAGTATTTTGTTGTTATTGTGGTGTTGAAAGGCAGGAGTGCAAGTGCCCCTGCGCAAAGACATGCCAACCCTCTGGGGCATGAGACCCTCTAAGATACTTCTTGGGCAAACCAGTGTTATACAGCAAAGACCAAAGTCAAGCAGTTGGTGACTTATAGCCCAGTCAGAGATGGAGATAGGGGAGAGTGTGAATAATTGCTGAAACACAATCTAATCTGATAAAATATTCTAGCAGATTTTAGCATAATAAAATCAGCATTGTTTTTGCTTGAAAAAGGTTTTACATAGAAACAGTGTGATAGAATGGTACTATGTGAATGCTTCCTCTGTTTCAATAAAGTTGCTATGTATTGTATAAAAAAAAATCTATTTCCCAATACCTAGGGGGCATGCACAGTGTATCCTTGGTGCTGCTCTCTGCCTAAGTGCCTGCTGCTTGAGCCTCTTCTGCATAATTCCTAGTGGCCTCTGCCTCACAGACCCTGCTCACCAGTGGGCAATTCTAGGACCTGAACTTCACTTCTTTCATCTTCCTTTATTTTTCCCAAGACTTTTATTCCTGCTCTGCCAGTTGCTTTATTTCCTTTTTTTTTTTTATCCTCAAACCTCAGTTCACTCTTTTTCTTATCTGCAATTGAAATGATTGATAATTTGTGTATATTAAAATTTGAAGCACTTACTGGGAAGATATACAGCATCTGCTCAATTATTTGAATTTTATATAGGGAGAAATCTTGCACAAAGAAGAACAATTATATCAATTTATGAACGAAAGGTGCACTTTATAGACCCAAGAGAAACAGCTGGTGATTTCATTAATGCTACTTTTGTTCTTCAGGTTATTATATTGATCAAGCTCTTCCACTTTTATTAGCTAGTAAACACTTGTCTCATTGCCCTGTTTGCATAGGACTCTGTCAGGCAAGTACATTTGGGGGTGGCAATGGAGTAAAATGTTCCAGCTCTTGCTTGTCTTGAATGACTTTATTGTGTATCTTGGGAAATTTGAAATATATATTAAACAGAAAAGGGATAAAAATAAGTATATGATGATGTGATAGAAACTGTATTTAAATTTGTGCTGTGGGATATAACAGTGCTTCCTGTGCACAGCACTGAACACTTTATGCTGTCTTATTTGATCCTCATTACTCTGAAGTAGTCATTCTAGTTGGTTGTATATTACACATGATGAATCTGAGGCTTAGAGACCAAATCATTTGCCCCAAAATATGTACAGAGTGACAGAAATTAGTATTTGAATCTTAGCTGGCCTGAGTCTAAAGATTAAGATATGCAGAAGTGAAGGTTGCATACATGGGTGCCTGTGCTTGTCTGTGTACATGTTCTAAGATGTGCTTGATGGCTTCTGTTTGCTCTCCTGGGTTCCTTCTCTCTCTTGTGGGTGGGTGACGTGTGGATTTCACTAGTAGATACCCTTGCCTTTTGGCTTCTAGCCAGGTTTGACCAATGGGAAGAACTAAAATCAGAGGGCAGAGTGAGAATAATATTGAATGTTTGTTCCTCCTGTTGGTTCCATGACTCTCTTTGTTTCTCTCTCCCCCTGTGTCCCTTGAGTTCAGGAATCTTCTCACCTTTGATGCTTCCAGCAGTGAAATTCCTTGTTGTTAGTGTTAACCCTGGCCACCGCTTTAAAAGCTGTTCCTTGATCAAACTTAACTTAAATGTATCATAAACAACTTGAATATATCAGGTATTTATGCTGAGACTCTGAGAGGTTTAGGGACATCCTTTCTCCCTCCCTTTTCTCCTCTGTGCTTTCTCAGTGTGTTACACATTGAGGATAAGACTTGGTCCCTCAAGGAACTTTAGCTGCAAGGTTAAAATTTCATTCATAATAATGGAAATGAAAACTAGTAATATACTTTAGAAGCAGAGTGACTGAAGAAATCTAGCATATGAAATTGGTCAGTTACTTGATGGGAATTACAGATAGCATTTAACAAATTGATTGCTTTGTCTGTATACCATGCATATTAACTATCCGTTGGCCAGAGTTTTGAAGAATTATTTTCTTTGTTTAGCTTAATAAAAAATCAAGGAGAGTGTAAAGTCATTTTTCATGAAGTGAGTAATTGAAAATTTGGTTTCCAGAACTCATCATTTCACTAAAACTATCAATTCACCATAAGAGGTATCCATTGTATAACAATCCTGACTGGTGCCCTTGGATTTAAGATGCATAGGAAGTTTTAGAAGGCATTTTAATTTTAATTAATAGACTTAATTTTTTGGATCAGTTTTAGGCTTATAGAAAATTAATGTGAAAAGTACAGAGCTTTCATATCAACTCTCCTATGCCCTCACTTCCAGTTTCCTGTATTATTAACATCTTAATATCATACATTTGTTCACATGGGATGAACCAATGATTCATTACCATTAGCTTAACTAAAGTTTACCTTAGGATACTCTGTGTTGCACAGTTAAGGGTTTTGACAAATGTATGATGTGTATTTACTGTTACAGTATCAATAGAACAGTCCCAGTGCCCTAGAAAATTCTGTGTCCTGTCCATTATCTTTCTCTCTTCTTGCCCTGAACCTCTACCAACCACTGATCTTTTTATTATTTTCATAGTTTTGCCCTTTCCAGAATGTCTTGTAGTTGGAATATATGGTGTGTAGCCATTTCACACCGACTTCTTTCATGTAGCAGCATGTATTTAAAGCATCTCTGTCTTTTTATGGCTTGGTAAACTTTTTTTTTTATCCTTTGAATAATAGTCCATTGTGTGGATGTACCACAGTGTATTTGTTGTTTCACTTATTGATGGACATCTTGGTTGCTTCCAAGTTTTGAATGAAGTGAGTATAAACCTTTTTTTTTTTTTTTTTTTTTTTTGGTACTGGGGGTTGAACCCAGGGCCTTGTGCCTGTATGCTTTGCAAGTGCTGGACCACTGAGCTGCACCCCAATCCATTTTTTCACTTTCTGAGACAGGGTCTCGCTAAGTTATACAGACTGCCTCTGGTCATGAACTTGCAATTCTCCTGGCTCTGCCTCCAGAGCCTCTGGGATTACAGGCGTGCGCCACCGTGCCTGGCAAGTATAAACATTTTGTATAGCATGTGGAACTCAGAAAGGAGTACTAGGTTGTCTTTTGTAACTGTTGGGAAAGAAAGGTTTTTGTCTCTGCCAGTGTTGAAATCTTGCCTTACTATGACGGCTTGGCTGATTAGATAAGCACCAAGGCACAACTGCTTGCAGCTGTACTACTGTGGTATGGGATACTGTCAGATCTCTGAAGCTAAGCAGGGTCAGGCCTGGTTAGGCCTTGGATGGGAGACCGCCTGGGAACACCAGGTGCTGTAGGCTTGGGAGAGGGACCTGGCAATCCACTCCCCTCAAAAAATTGGTGACTGAAAACTGTATGAATAGCAGAGAAGCACTGACAATACTGTTGTGCCTGTTTTATGTGGGGTTGCTATGAGTCAGACACTGACTCAACAGCATGTAACAGAAATGACAAGACAAAAATATACCATCAAAAGGTAAAATAGAAAAGGAAGTAGTTCTGGAGTAAACTACTCATGGTCAGATGAGAAATACAGTGTTTAATAATGAAAAAGGGGCTTGTTTGAACTAGTCAAAGTTAAGGGCAGATATTGCCTCCCTTGTCAGACACTCTTAGACTAAAGTAAGTTATTAATTACATACTTATGTATGAACTGAGAACTAGAGTTGAAATACAAACTGAATGTCTGACATAAATCAAGTATAAAATTCTTACCTCTTTTATAATTTTACATGAGTGATTTTCCCAGTAACTTTTACCCAGTACTTAGTTGAGAACACTAAACACATTACAAATGCATATCCATAGTCTGAACACATAGGTGGGATGCGGATGTGACTTTGCTGTTTGCTTTTAAAGCAAAGGACCATTCTTTAAAGGCTTTCTGTGGTCACCTGTAATTCTGCCAAGGGGTCTGACAACTTGGGAGTTTGCCAGCCTCTCTTCAGAAACTTTGCATCTTGCTGAAACACTGTTAGGATTTGTAGCTTTCTGTTTAAATCTTCTTATTCAGTATATGTGGTTGTTGAAGCAGCAAATTCCCATCCGAAAACCTATCTGTGAGTGGTGTAACTTTGGGAAAGCCACTTCAACTTTTTTTGTGTTTTAGAAAATACCAAGCTTCTCTCTGCTGCGTGGGGAGAGCATAAAGGTGAATTAGCCAATGTTTCTAAAGCTCCTATGGCTCTCAGGGGAAAGTGCTTTGCAAGATCCAGGCATAATGACTAGTATATTCCAGCTGGAATAAGGCAAACAAAGTGCACTCACTGTAAAGCCAAATGCTCACTCTTTTCTTCCAGGGCCTCCATTTGGCTCCATGAGAGGGGTAATTTATCTTGAATCTGAAAGCATTTGAGATGCAGTGGGAAATATTTTAATTATTATTCAGTATTCCATGATAAATCCAAATGTATTTTTATTTTGGCATCTGAATCTAAATCTGTCATATACAGTGGCCCAGAATCCTCCTTAACCTAAATTGGAGTGAACAGGTGCTTCTCACTGTTTTTTGTTTGTTTGCTTTTTTCTGGTACTCAGGGCTAAACCCAGAGCTTTGTGCGTGCTTTGCAAGTGCTCTGCCACTGAGCTGCACTCCCAGCCCCATTATTTTTTAAGCTGAGACTAGGTCTCACTAATTTATGCAGCCAGCTTCTGGCCTCAAACCTGTGATCCTCCTGCCTCTGCATCCCCAGTCTCCCGGATTATAGGCCTGAGCCACCATGTCCAACTTCTCACTTGTTTCTAAAGCATACTTGAAGCTGCTTAGTCTGGTTGTGCCTGGTTAATAGAAGCATTCCAATCTGCAGTGTTGACCCTGGGGTTGGAGTGTACAGTGTGACAATAAAAGTGAGCAACACTAAGTAACAACTTTCTGATTTCTTCCAGTTGTTCATACAAGTCATAAACAAGTTGATTTTTTTCCCCTTCCCCAGTACTGGAGTGTTGAACCCAAGGCCTTACACATACTAGGCAAGTGCTCTACCACTGAGTTTCTGAGTTTCACCTGTACCACCTCCTTTTAGTTTTTACTTTGAGACAGAGTGTTGCTAAGTTGCACGGGCTGCCTCTGGCCTTGAACTTGTGATCCTCCTGTATCAGCCTGTTGAGAAGTTTGGAGGGGTGTGCAACGGAGCACCTGGCAGAAGTGTCTCTCTTTTTTTTTATTTTATATATACTGACAACACACACAAAACTAACACTAGTAAAAAAGTCTGTTTCATGGAAAATGACTTTGGCTATAATATGACAATATTTCACAGCTCAGGGTCATGTGAGCTGGAAATTGTTATTGTTAGGTGCTGTCGAGTCATATCCGACTCATAGCAATCCTTATAGGGTTTTCAATAGCTGATTGTTTTGGTATTGCCTCAGGAGTGGATTGCCATGTCATTCTCCCATTTTTGCAGTGCTGGTAATCAAACTCAGGACTTCAGAGACTGCAGAGTGGCGCTCTACCAGCTGAGCTAAATCATACATAGCCTTCAAGCTGGAAATAGTCATGGAGGAATAGATATGCAAAAACATTTTCTAAAAAATTTGATTTATTGATGAAAAGTTGGTGCTACAAACATTTGATTAGAAATTACTGTTTCTTGTTTAGTAAGCTCCTCTTCTTCATTTTGTAGAATTAGAAGATTATCATAGTTTTACATGTTGAAAGTGCTTATTTGACAGTCTAGACCAGAGGTCACCAACATTTTTGGTACCACACCAGGCACTAGTTTCACAGAAGACAATTTTTCCATAGACCAGAAGCAGAGCTCATGTGGTAATGTGAGTGGTGGAGAGAGGTTGGAAATATAAATGAAGTTTGCTTACTTGCTGGCGCTCACTTCGTACTCTGCGCCCAGTTCATAACAGTTTTGCTGGTCTGCAGTCCAGCTGTTGGGGACCCCTAGTCTAGACTGTTGACTATAGTAAGGACTTTGTTTGCAATTTATCTTTGTTTCTTGTTTGAAACATACTTTAAAAATATTTTCAATAAATATTCATCAACTTATATTTTCTTCACTTCTTATTGTCTTAGAACTTTTGGTAGTTGATGCTATCAATTCCTTAAACTAGAATGTAAAAGTTTAAAGCTAGATGTAAACATGTGATAGTTGATTTGAGTATCTTTAACTCTCTAGTGCAGGTATGGTAGAGATGTTCTAGATCTATGTCAATTTATCTTTTGATGTTTGTCGAGATCTGTGCTGTCTAATATTGTAGTCCCTGGACACTTATGAATACTGCATATGTGAAATGTGACTCATGGGACTGAAGAACTGAAATTTTAATTTTAATTAATTTAAATACTCATATGTGGCTAGTGGCTACTATATTGGACACTACAGGTCAAGGGAGTCAATTGATTATAATGGCTTATCTTAAACCTTTATCTTAACATCTTGAAAGGCTTAATACAAAAACAAAACTAGGCCAGGCGAGGTGGCACACACCTATAATCTGAGTGGCCTGGGAGGTGGAGGCAGGAGGATCGCAGGTTCGAGACCAGCAGCAGTCTGCATAACTTAGTGAGACTCTGTCTCAAAAAGAAAAAAGAAAAAAAAAAAAGGGTTGTGAGTGCAGCTCAGTGGTCCAGCACTTGCAAAGCATACAAGCACGAGGCCCTGGGTTCAACCCCTAGTACTGCAAAAACAAAAAAACAAAAAAACAAAAGCAAAAAACAAATTTATTGGATGTCTGTTTACTTCATTCTAAGAATGACACTGAATGTTTAATTGTTAGCATATACAAGGACCCTGTGAGTTCTTATTTTACTGTAAGAAAATCAAACCCTAGTGAGCATAAATAACTTGACTGAGGTCATTGCTGCAGGTTAAAATTTTGGCTCAAACTATAGGATTGATTATTTTGTAAAATATCTCTTAATTTTGGCTTGTCTTATGTTTTCTTATCTTTCTTATGTTTCTTAGGTTGAGGTTTTCCAATATTTTCATCACCCTGAAATGAAATCCCACACCAACTAGCAATCACTGTCCATTCTTCCCTCACTTAACCCCTGGCAACTATTTACTTCTTTTCTGTCCATAGCAATTTCCCTATTCTAGAGAGCTCACATAAATGGAATCATATACTCTATTAGTCCATTCAGGCTGGTGTAACAGAACACATTAGACTGGGATGCTTACAAACAACAGACACTTACTGCTAACAGTTCTAGAGGTGGGTGGTTCAAGATTGGGATCCCAGCATGATCAGCTTCTGGTGAGGGTTCTGTTCTGGGTTGTATACCTGCTAACTTTTACCGTGTCCTCATATAATGAAAGGGGTACTCTGGTCTCCTCAACTATTTGTAAGGACACTAGTGCCACTCATAAGGGCTTCATCTTCAAGATATAATTACCTTCCAAAGACTCAGTTTTGTACTACCATCTCACTGGGGATTGGACTGAAGCATAATGAATTTTGGGGTAGGTACCCATAAACATTCAGACTGAAGCATACATTATATGGTATTTTGTGTTTGGGTTCTTCCATTTGCCATGTTTTCATGATTCATCCATCTTGTATCAAGTATCAGTACTTTGTTTCTTTTTATGGTTTAATAATCCATATATGGATATGCTAAGTTTTGTTTATTCATCAGCTGATGGAGATTTAGGTTGCTGTTTTTTTGGGGGAAGTTACGAATAACACTGCTATAAACATACATAGGTGTTTATGGAGAAATTTAATTTCATTTTGCTTAGGTAGATAACTAAGAGTAGAATTGCTAGGTCAGATTAACTCTATTTTAGGATTTCTGAGTCAGAGGTAGTTTTTTTTTTTTTTAAATAAAAGTGATTGATTTTTCTTTCTTTCTGTTGGTTTCTATCCAGTAATGAATTAGGAGTACAGCATGATGTAGACTTAGGACAACAATTAAAGATCAACTGTGTGTTAGTCAGCTAGTGTGTTACTTTGACAAAAAACAAAAACAAAAACAACAACAACAAAAAAACAAAAACAAAAACCCACCACCAAAACTCATGGGAAGAAATATTTTTTAGTGTCTTACATTTAGAGGATTTTAGTCCATAGAGGTGGAAGATTGGCAGCAGGGCAAGTGTGACAGAGCCTGTAGAATAGAACTTTACATTTTGGCAATCAGGAAGCAGAGACCAGAGAGTGGCCAGAATCATGGGTCTGGGTAAAAGCCTCTAAAGTCCTGCACCCTTGGACTCGCTTTTGCTAGGCTAGAATCCCCCGTCCTAAAGTTCCATAACCTCTCAGGACAGCACTATCAGCTGGTGCCTCAACATTTAAATACATGACCTTTGGGGGATATTTAGATCTTGACAGTCTGTCCCTGGCTCTCAAAGGTTATGGCCATTTCATAATGCAAAATGCATTTAGTCCAACTTTAAGAGTCTCCAAGTCTTAATAGCCTCAACTGTGTTCAAAAGTCCACGTCCAAAGGTCTCCACTGAAACTCCAGATAAACTTAGCTGTGAGTCCTTGCAAAATGAAAAGTAGGTTACATACTTTCAACATACAGTGGCACAGAGTAAATACTCCCATTGCAAAGTGGAGGAATGAGGGCATAGGAAGGAAAGGTGGGGTATAGCAAGACCAGGAACTTGCTGGACAAACAGATCCTGTGTCTCCATGTCTGGCATCTGGCATATACAACATTGTTTGGCATCTTGAATCATCTGGACTCAAATAAGCTTGTCTAGCTATTCCCCTCTAGCCTTGCCATTTGCAGCAAACATGGCTACTTGGGCTGGCTGTATCCATTGCCAGTAGCTTCCCTTGGCAGATGTTTTACAGTACCAGCATCTCTCACATCATGGGGTCTCCTTTGCTGATTAGGCTTCATCCTCAAAGCTTCACACATCAGCACTTTAGGGGTTCTCCACAGGGCACCTGACACATTGCCTGGCCTTGTAGGCTATTTTTCTAGAACCTTACTGGCAGCCTCCATAAACCCTTAACTCTTGCATTCTTTATGCCAGCAAAACCAACCTCATATGGACATTGTCAAGAGTTGCTGCTAGCTCAAGAGATAGCTGAGCCCTTTTGGAAAATGGCTACAGTGGCAACTTCTCTATGCCAAGGCCAAGAAACCATTTTCCTGGGCAGCCCCATTGCAGCAAGCCATCCTGGAAACATTTGCTTTTCAGACACTCTCCTTTCAAATGAGTTTTAGTTTTACATGGGAGCCTTAGGTGGGAAGGGTCTTCCCATCTACTTCTCTGTCCTGAGGGGATTTCTTCTAGTGTTCTCTTTAATGGCACTTCAACTATCACAGCCTCTTCCTAAACCAGCCATGTCCACACAGCAATCTTAGACAAACTGCTGCTTTTTTCCTCTTTAAAGTACACATTTTTTCAGATCTTTCAGCTGTACCTTTTGCTCCACTTTTTCCTTATAAATCTGGCTAACAGCAGTGAGTAACAACCATGCCAGCAAGCTATATCTTGCTGCCCTCATGATGTTTCCTCCACCAAGTTAATTCATCTATTACTTTGAGTTCAGCCTCACTCAAGTCTTTAGGACATGGACAAACTAGAGATAATCTCTTTGCTGCAATATAAGGTGAAACACCTCTAGTTTAGTTCCCAGTAGAGTCCTGGTTTTCCTTGGAAACCCTATGAGCCTCATCTCCATTTCTGTTGGCGGTGGCATTCTAGTCTTCCAAATGCTTACTGGAACCACTCCTCAAGCTCTACTTACAGCATTCCAGGGCTTCTCTCACCTGCCTCTCCAAACTCTTCCCAACTCCTCCCACAAATAAGTTGCAACAGCCTGAGAAACATATAGTCAGGTTTCTGCATGGCAGTGATCCCGCTCTCTTGTACCAAATTTCTGTATTAGTCAGCTGGTACATCACTGTGACAGAGATACCAATCAAAACAAACTTATGGAGGGAGAGATTTATTGGGGCTTCATGGTTAGGGGATTTTAGCCCATAGAGGTAGAAGGTACAGCAGCAGGGCAGGCATGACTCATAGCACAGAACCTTATGTCTTGCTGATAAGGAAGCAGAAAGCAAAGAGTAACTAGAACTGTAGGTCTGGTTAAAAACCTTCAAACTCCCTTTGAAGAACCCCAGCAACTTACTTCTCCTAAGCTAGGATCCCACCACCCAAAGTTGCATGACCTTTCAGGACAGTGCCACCAGCTGGGCACCCAACTTTCAAACACATGACCCATTTAGATCCAAAACATAACAAACATGTGTCAGATACTCTCCATTAGTTCTGGTTAAATTTTGTGTTTTAAATAATACTTGTTTTTGAATTTCTGCAGATGCTGTTAAATGTTGGAAATTTAAGAGAATGCTTGGCAATCTTCTTTTTAATGTCTTTTTTCATGCTTCTCTTTGGAAAAAAAAAAAGCATAGGTTGTTTATGAGAGTGACATTCCCAGTGTAATGTAGACAATAGGAGTCCATAGGTTGGTGGTAGAATAATAATTGAAACAACAGTCTGCACTTTTGAATAAGTTTTAAAGGTAGCTAAAGGAAAATTCATGAACTCAAAGCATAACAATAATATTAGTTTATAGCAGTTTTCTAGATCTTATGGTCAGACCTCGAAGGCTTAGACTACCTGCCTCCCTGTCTACAAGAAACAGCCTTTCAAACAACATAGTTTCTTTGTGTTCAATGAATAGAGGTTTCTTGGTGAAATGACAGAAATCTGAAAGTACTTATGTAAAGTAGACATAGTTTAATAACTCCTTGTATGTTGCCAAGAATGATCTTATTAAAATAAAGGTATGATGAACTTGGGCCTGTAAAAATATTGCTTTGAATTGTAGTACAGTTGGTTCTATGCACTTGAATATTTTTCTGATTTCCTTTTTCATCAAGGTGCTTATGCAAATAATGACATAAGCAGAAATGGAGAAAAGTATCCAGGAATGCTACAGAGGCTGTGAGGAAGTTCCAGGTAGTTCAGAGGAGTGCAGCAGTCTGAGGCCTGAGGAGTGGAATCCTGGATCTGTGGAGTGTGCACTGCCCATCTCTGTGTGTGTGTGTGTTAATCTTTTGGATTTATTCTTTAACGGTAGAAGCACATTATAAATGTGAACTCCATTAATTAGGAAATTCTTGTGAAACAGGTAAGAATTGATCTTAAAATTTAGATAGGGATTTTTGAGAAATTGTTTCAGCCAGGGTTCTCCAAAGGAATAGAATCAATAGAATGTACACATATCTATAAGAGGTGATTTATTAGATTGGCTTAAATAACCAGAGACTGATTAGGCCATCTGCAGGCAGGAGAGCTGGGGGAACCAGTAGCTGTTCAGTCCAAGAAGCTAGATGCCTTAGAGCAAGAGTGAGCAATGATGCAGCCTCAGTGTGAAGTTGAAGTCCTGGAAGCTTCCTTGAGAGTTACTGGTGCAAGTTTGCATTCAAAGGCTGAAAAATCTGCAGTCTAATATCCATGGGCAATGACAGCAGCAAAAATGCACCAACCCAAGAAGAGTGGAGCATGTGTACATGTCAAGCATATACATATATGTGCATGCTTATACACACACACACACACACAGAGTTGTTGTTGTTGTTAGGTGCTGTCCAGTCGAGTCCGACTCATAGCGACCCTATGTACAGCAGATTGAAACATTTCCCGATTTTGTGCCAGGCACATGATCTTATTTATGTTTAAGCCCATTGTTGCAGACACTGTGTCAATCCATCTGGTGGAGGCTTTTCCTCTTTTGTGTTGACCTGCCACTCTCCCAAACATGTCTTTCTCTATATATGTTTTTGGTTTTTTAAAAATTTTTATTGGTAATTTTAAATTTACAACTTAATGGGTTTCATTATGATATTTCCATACATGCACTTCATTATGCATTGCTCATGTTCACCTATCCCCTTACACTCTAATGACCCCCTTCCCCCATCCCTCCTTTTCCACCAGTGATCACCCTTCTACTTGCATGTCTTTTTGTGAGTATACCTATCTATACATGTACATCTTGATTTTCCTGTAAGACTTTTCCACTTTTTATTCCATCCAGGCTCCCAGCCTACTGGCTGGTACCATTCATATTCAGGACAGTTCTTCCCCACTCAGTTCTCAGACTCACCTGCCAGTTTTCTCTGGAAAGACCCTCAGAGACATACTCAGAAGTATGCATTAGTGATTTTTACACATCTCTTACTCCAGTCAAGTTGCCAACAAAGATTAACTGCCACCGAAATTAATGGCATAAAAAATGGAACTGTTTGACCTATTTAGGAGAAGATAATGGTTTTGGGTAATTATGTAATGAAGGGTCCATGCATAATCATTCCAAGCAACATTTATTGAATGTATGGAATGTTGAGAAAAAATAATATGAATGCTAAGAGAATAGATTCTGGCATCAGACTTACTGGTGTCAAATATTGGCCCTACCACTTAAGTATCTTTGTGACCTGGCCAAATATCTAATTTCTCTGAGCCTCAGTTTCTTTTACTATAAGATCAGGGTAATAATCTTGCCTGTTAGTATTACTGTGAGTATTGAATTCATTAATATACCAAAAAAGCCCACCTAGATCCATATTTGGTACCTAATAAAAGCTCACTAAGGGGTAACTATTGTTAATGTGTTTCTGACACTGTGCTAAGGGCATTGGAGAGATAAAAAAGACTTTCACGTATCTCAAGTCTTACTGATGAGGAAGTAAAATAGCATGTATTGATATATAAAATACAACTTCATCCATACCATAGTACAAATAGGTGCATATTTTCTTAAAAAACATCTTTTGCAAAATTTCTGCTGGCAAAAGTTACTTGTATCTATTGCTGCTCTTTTTTCTAGCTTCATTGCTAGTTTATAAGTGCGCTAAGTGGGCCAGTTCAGTACACAACTTCGGAGATACTACTCAGATGTTATTGTTGTTAGGTGCCATTGAGTTGGTATCCAACTTGCAGCAACCCTGTGTACAATAGGTGAAACAGTATTGTTACTGCTTCTCTGCTACTCATAGGGTTTTCAATGGCTCATTGTTTTTTGTTTGTTTGTTTTAGGGAGTGAGTTGCCGGGTCCTTCAGCCAAGCCTGTAGCAGCTGGTGTTCTCAGGTGGTCTCCCATCCAAGCACTAACCAGTCTTGACCCTGCTTAGCTTCTAAGATCTCCCAGGATCTGATGCCACAGTGGTACAGCTGCAGGCACTACTCAGATGTTGTTGTTCTTAGGTGCTGTCAAGTCATGTCGGACTCAGTAGGCCCTCATAGGGTTTTCAATGGCTGATTGTTTGAGGATTGCTTCAGAGTGGATTGCCATGTCCTTCTCCCATACTACTCAGATAGTTTATTTAAAATTGTACTCTGGATTTGTGAAGTGCACAACCCAAACAGTCACACTTGGAGGTCCTAGTACTGAATTTGGCTCTTAGTCATGTTCTTAGAACCTGTTATTACAAGTTCTTTGGAATGTGTGCTGTTTTATTGATGAAATTGGTCCTTTAACTGAATGAGATCTTGATCTGAAGATTTTCAGATAATTCTTTAACCATATTCGTCCTGTGTTTGGTGGCATTAACCCAAACTCACCATTAGCACGGAGATTATGACTACATGCCTTATCCCTGTCAGTCATCTAGTGACTGATTTAAAGGATTTCTAACTCTTGTGTGCTGGGACCTCACTAAGTATTCTTTACTTTTAAGCCTGAGTTGTGTTCTTAAAGTCACTGTTGCTGGGATTGAATCTTCTATCTTGTGAAGGTCTGGGAGCTTATAAATGTGTTGATGGTTGTGTGCACCGGGTTGCTCTTGCTCACACTGTGAAGCTGGCTGTGCTGCCAACTGCTTCAGGCAGAGGCTCCAGCAACTGCAGCAGCTACCTAGGAACAGCCAGAGAATTTTCCTGTGTGGCAGAGATTTAAATATGTACTTGGTGGGGCGGCATTTGGCTAGAGTCTTAGAACTCTTCCAAGAAGTAAATACATAATTGTGTTTCAACAAAGGAGTAAGAAAATTGGCATGTATTTCCATGAGGTCACTTCACTTGGGAGGAAAAGTTTAGAGAGTGTACTGTTTGTTTTAATTCAACCTTGTAGGGGCTTCAAGGAATACTTTAAGCTTGTGATTCTAACTTAAAGAAAATGAATAGTTCTAACTTTGGGGTGATTATAACCCAGATGATATATGTTGCTTATATTGGTTATGGATTTATATTTACTTATCAACAAATTAGATCAGTAATTGTTGATGCCCAGATTTATTTTTCCACATTTGGTAGTTAGGGGTATTGGTATAAGCAAGTTTGTTGGTTTAAACTACAGACCTTTAGACTTGGTAGAAGTTTTGATAGAATTTTTACCATGAGTTCTTCTTACAGGTGACAGAGCTAAGGCCTTGGGAAGTTAATTAACTTGTGGGAAGTCACAGAGTTCATGGTGGTAGGACATGTGCCAGCACCTCAGTGATGTTGTGCACATGAAGTGCTTCACTCTCTTTGAGTTGGTCTCCTCAGTCACATGCTCTTGGAAGAAGTTAGGGGCCCACTTGGGACATTGAAGGCATCCCTGTTTGCAGTTGAGGTGATTCTCACTGGAGCACTTCTTTGCCATGGTGTGCGATAATGCTTATAAAAGGCCTTGTCACTTAGATGATTGACCCCAGGCAGTTAGCTAACTTCCTTGTGCTTCTCATTCCTAATGCATAAGTTCCTATTTACTTCCTCATAGAATAGACATGCAGGGATGTTGTGAGCTAACACGCTAGCAACAATATAGAGCGCAGAGTATGTGCTATGCAGCCATGAGCTTTTAGGATTATATGTTGAAAGTTGTCTTTTAATTTTTAAAAAATTCATATATGACAGAGGAAGTGTCTGTATAAAGGTTTAATAGTCAACAACCTGTGACTATGCTCATGTTGAGAGGATTTAGAGGAGCTGAATGTGGTGGCCAGTGCCTGCAATCTCAGCTACTTGGGTGGCTAAGCCAGAAGGGTTGAAAGTTCAAAGCCAGCCTAGGCAACACAGTGAGACTTCCATCTCAGAAAAGAAAAAAAGCACAAAAAGGGCAAAGACTTACTTTGGCACAAACAATCATGGGTTTGGGTCTGGGTTTTTTGACTTTCTATCTTTATATGCCCTGCCTCCTGTTTAGCTTGCACATCTGTAAAGTGGAGACAAGGCTGTACACCTTACTGTGAAGGTTAAAGGAAATAGATGGGAAACCTAGTGTAGGCACACAGGTGCTTTTTATTCCCTTTCCACTGAATGGAATGTCTGCAGACTTTGGGGTGATTGTAACCAGGTTGGAGACACACAGACACACATAAATATACACAGACCCATATACATGTGCACACACATACATACACAGATGAAATTCTGTTTACTCTCTAAGGCTCCTGATTGTAAATTACTTTCAAACTTTCATAATCTCTCTCCATATAACCTCTATTACATCCTGTCATGTATATTACTTAAAATCATTTGAATTACTTAAAATCATTTATTATGTATTCATATAATCTCAGGGGTTGAATGCTTCTTGAGAAAAAGCACTAATGTACTTATTCTGGACCATTCTGTCCTCAGTACCGAGGGTATCAGTGGTACTCAGGAAGAAACTGTTGTTGTTGCTGGATGTTCCACTGCAGTAACCAAGGAGTGTGTCTCCTCCTGCCACCATGTTCAGAACTCGTGTTCTTCAGCTTTTTCCTCCCAGTTGCTGTCTTTAATCTCAGTCCTTCCATGCTAGTGGTGTCTGTCTCCCTTTGATCTTTGTGAGGAGAAGCCATTATTCCCTTGTCTCTAGTTTTCTAACATAAGAAACTGGAAATATTCCTGGACATTGAATTGTCATTAGCAAAATTTCTGCTTAAATTTTTTAGTTATACTCTTCTATTCAGGGTGTCCTTCTCAAAATTTATTATACCCTTTAACTTTTAATAAAACAAAACCAAATCTGTTCAATTTCATGGTTCAAGAGCTCCTCGGCAATCCTTGCATTTTATAGTATCTTTACTCTGCATAATAGAAACTGCAAAAAATATTGACTTTTACTATTATAGAGTCTGAGCCAGTGAAAAATTATTTACACCATCAATCTGGAAGCCTTTAAAGTATAATATATTCTAACATGCTTTCTGTAGCTAATTTTTTAGGTTCTGTTTTCAGTTTGCTTAAAAACTTTATAAATAAGTTTTTTTTCTCTGAATGTTGCTTTAAAATCATGTTGTCTTTAATAGTATTTAAATTCAAGCTGAGTGTGGTAGTGCATGCCTATAATCCTGGCAACTCTGGAGGCAGAGGCAAGAGGATTTTGAGCTCGAGGCCAGAGATAGCCTGTGTAATTTAGCGAGGCCTTCACTCAAAAAAGATAAAAAAGGAGCTGGGGGTGCAGCACAGTGGTAGAGCACTTGCAAAGTATGTGCAAGGCTCTAGGTTTAGCTTCCAAGTACTGCAAAAAACCAAAACCATACCAAACCCAAAAGACCCCAGTATTCATTCACTTTATATTTGTGCACTCTATGACAGGTGCTGTGATAGGTTCTGGGAATACAGTGGCGAATGACACAACCTTATTTTTTTGCCCTTGAAGAATTTACAGTGTGACAGAAAGTAGGTTAAAAAAAAACAAACCTTCAAGAAAAAAAGCTTTCAAATAAAGCTATGGCCAAGAAAAGGTTAAAGTCAACAGAAATTACTAAATTTTCCTAGTGCCGAAATTAGTAAATATTAAAAGAAACTGTAGAAGGTGTGATGAACTGTCAAAACAGGTCAGGAGGAATGCATTTTTTTCCCATGATTGTTTACTTTTATAAGAACTATCACAATTTATTTCTTCCAACCTTTAAATATGACACAGGGCTCAATCTTAGACATTTCCTTATAGCCATCTCAGATCAACCACAAATTTAACCCCTTAGGACACAGTGTGGAGTTTCAGTTTGCAGCAAGTGAAAGGAATTCCTGCATTTGCAGCCTGCAGTAGCATTGATTGTAGTGATAGTATTACATGAGTGAATTATACCTAGGCTAGATTAGAAATGTTGACCAGTTCTCATGTGGGTAAAGACTTTTTTTTTTGGCGGTACTGGGGGTTGAACCCAGGGCTTTGCAAATGACATCTGCAAGGTAAACTTCTGCACAATGCTTTGGGATGGATGTACATTTATTTGGGTCACCAAAACAGATGCAGGTTTGACCACATCACTGTGTTCAGTCCTTTAGTTGGCTTTCTACTGCTCATATGCCCAACTCAGTAACTTAGTAGAGTTTCCTGCTTGGTCTCTGCCCACTCTTCCTCTTCTGCCAGCCCTCTCCCCTATGTACTCCTATTTCCCCGTAATAGAGGGTTACTCTTGGCTCTGAAGTACTTCATGCTTGTACTGCTCTTTCCTGTGCCTTCACTATGATGTTGACTGGTTAACTTCTTGTCTTGTTTCCAGGCTCAGTTCAAATATTATTTTCTTTAATCAGAAACTTTATCTCTAAGGCTGCATTTCACAAACTGGTTTAGTTTGGACCTTCAGATACAAACAAAAATTGTAGTTACAACAGGCTCAGGAAGTGATTCTGATTATCTGCCATGATTGTAACCCTGTGGTTCTCTAAAAAGTACTTCACAAGCTCAGTAGAGATGCTGTAGAAATATGTAAAGTCATGTGTTTCCCAAAGGAGCCATTCTGTAGCTACTCCTGGATGACTCACACACATGTGAGCATATTTAGGACTCAGAGAATTAGTGTAGCAAGTACATTAACTTTGATTCAGTGCTTCTTAAACTTATTTGACCTTGGAACACTTTTGTTTGAGAACGTGTTTCGATCTTGAGAAATGTTTTCACAGAACATAGTTTAGAAAAATGTTGCCTTAAAACATGGTTTTAATTAATTAGAGGAAATATCATAGGAAGGAATGTTCTAGAAGTAATAGAAACACTAGACAGATTTTGTCCATCTATTTGAATGGACTCCATGACTTGGCTTCATTATTTCAATATTTACTTCATTATCAGGTGATATTCTTTAAAACCATGGCTTGCCTAATTGCCACATAGTCCAAGCATAAGAAATGAACATTTTATATTGCAATCTTTTAACAATTTTGTTTTGTTTTGAGGTAGGGCCATGCTATGTAGACCAGGCTGGCCTCGAACTTAGGTTGATCCTCCTGCCTCAGCCTCTGAGTGATGGGTTTACAGGTATGTGGTACCATGCCTGGCTATGATAGCTGTTTTCCTATTGCTTCTATCCACTAGTGTTCCCCATGCCCCATCCCAACTCCTCCGTCCTTAACTAATTATGATAATTTATTGGAATCTATTTGTATAGTAGGTAGTAGTACAATTAGAGTCTATGAGAGGACAAAGTCTGTATTACAAATGTAATTACATTTAATTAAGCAAACAACCAAGATGTAATAGCCACCTGCTGTTTTTGCCTTCATTGCTTACTCTTTCTGTTTTTCTGGAAATGGGACCTGATTTGATGTTTGTTGAATTTCCTACCTGCATGTTTGGTCGATAGACTGACTTTGCCTATGAACTGGACAAAGCATGCTCACTTGGCCAATAAGGATTGTAAGCCATAATGTGGAACAAAATGGATACAGATCCACAAAGGGTCATGAGAGAGGTGATAGCAATTATTGGGAAAGAAAACTGGCATAGCATGGAAATACTCCTATTTTACCACTGTGAAGAGGCAGCTCTGTTTATAGCCAGCATGAAGAAAAGTGAGCTAAGAGACACAGAGAGATGGACTCTTAACTATCAGTTAAACAGCTGGATCTAGCTGCTGGAAGCTTAGTGTATTTCTGGAATTTTCAGATACTTGAATCTTTACATTTCCTTTTACATTTGCCCCTGAATTAGTTGTGACTGTGAACACAGATACAGTAGTGTAGCTGAGGACACAAGATACATATTTTCAGCCTTTATGGACCTGATAACCTAGAAATAAGACAGAGACAAAACAGAGAAAAATGAGTAAATGACAAACGCCAGAAAAACTGTCTGTATGAACTAGATTGACAGCATAGAGAAGGAGGAAAGTTGGGGAAAATCTGGGGAACTGGGAAAAGTCCTTAAAAATGTTATTCTTAGAGTTGATAGATGAATTCACATTTACCCGGTCTTTCTGTAAAGAGAAGAAACGATTTTTCCATAGTAGCCTGTGGAAGTAATTTCCATTATTTTAGAGAAGTTGGATGTGTAGTCACACTCTACCAGTGTTACTTCATGGACCATCAAATGGGCATACCACGGAACTTTTCTATAATAATGAAGATGATGTAGGGACTAATTATAGCAGATTATTAGAAAATAAAAACAGCCTTATTTTATTTAGGGTATTTTTGAGTGGAGGCTAATGTAATGTGGTGTTTTAAGTTGATCTAACTGTGTAGATTTGGTGCACCTCATTTATTTCACAGAGAAAAAAATTGTAGCCCAGATAGACTGCAGAATGCGCCCAAAGTCACACAGCAGGGTTGGAACTATTATCTTTGCTTCCTTATTCTTGGTGAAGTCCTTATGCAATTTCATATCTTCTGTTTGAGATTGTTCTTAAGAAAAGGTTTCTTAAAGAAGAACCAGTTTC
>VMDO01007348.1:23359-92059 GCA_007922755.1 Pedetes capensis
ATGGAAATCAATATGGAGGTACCTCAAAAAACTAAAAATAGATCTACCATATGACCCAGCTATAACACTATTGGGAATTTACCCAAAGGGAGATGGGTCATCATACCACAGAGACACCTGCATCTCCATGTTCAATGCAGCGCTTTTCACAATAGCAAAGATATGGAATCAACCAAAGTGCCCTTCAACAGAAGAATGGGAAAAAAACAACAACTATGGTATATATACACAATGGAATACTATTCAGCAATCAAGAAAAATGAAATAGGGTCATTCACAGCAAAATGGATGGAATTAGAGAAAATTATTTTAAGTGAATGAACACATCAGCTCAGAAAGAGAAACAACACATGTTCTCACTCATATGAGGGAGCTGACTCAAAATTACAAGAAGGAAAAATCCTACTCAAAGGTCAGATCATAATAAAAGGGGGGGGGAGGGAAGATAAGAATGAGGTCAATATAAATGGACTAGAAATCGCATGTAATTGTTCTAACAAGATAAAGACCCCTACAGGAAAAGTTTCTATCTTAAACAGAAATGGAACCCAAGGACATATAGAAAAATACTACGTAGTAAAAGATAGAGAAGACTTGGATGGGAAACTTAGATGGGAAGGTGGGGAAACATAGGGGAGGGTAAAGGGTAACCTATATGAATAATGTTCATCAAATTGCATATATGAAAATTGTCACAATGAAAAGCATGTCAAAATGAATCACATTATGATGTACATTAAAAATTTCTAATAAAAAAAGAAAAAAAAAGAACCAGTTTCTTAAAGAAGAACCTGTTTCTTTCTTTCTTTTTTTTGTAAATTCAAATCATTTTAATCTAGAACCTGTTTCTTAAGAACAAAGGCTGGTGGTCTCTACAGTAAAATTCCTGAGAGAAAAAATGAAGAGTAGGGGTGGTTTAGTGTGGTTGAGCCCTTGGTTTAGGACATTGCTAGCTGGATGTTTTCATCCTTTGGGTTGGTACTCAGTCTCCAATGGAATGCCTAGAGAGCTATGTTTTTGACCCAGCTGATGCTCCTTGGTCTGCTAATGCAGGTGGGAAATTGGGAGCCTCCTGCAGATTGTCAGCACACCTATTGTCAGCCTTTATGATTTCTAGCATATTGAATTTGAGATGGAGCAATCACTAGAGTCACAAATTCCTTTTTCGTAACTCTGAGGAGATGACTTTGTATGTGTGTGGGGAGGGGTGTCGCCTTTGCTGAGCCATCATCTATTCCCCTCTGCAGCCCATACAGTAGGTTGGTTATACAGACTCACTGTAGCTTTGAATGAGCTTATTAGATACAATAAGATTTTGAGATGTAAGCAGATGAGAGAAGGAGGAGGAGGAAGAAAGAAGAGAAGGAAATCCCCCCCCCCCCCCCCCCCCCCGCTTAACACAAAGTTTGATATTCATTTTTGGTCCTTTCTGGTGTGTCCTTTGTGTGACAACCAAGATGACTTGTATTGAAGTTTCATTTGGGGAGCAAGCCTGTATTTTCTTATGTTATTTGGGATAGCTGAATAGGGAACAGCTGATAGTATTGTGGGAGGAAGGGTAAATGACTCCCCCACCTCCAGCCAACCTGGGCATTTGTGTTACCACCCCTGGCCATTTCTCCATATCATTTCTGATGCTCAGTGGAATTGTTTCTAATGAATTCCCCACTATTGTGGCAATGAAACTTTCCTAATAAATAAGCAGTTTCTTTGGCACATTTACTATATGGAATGTAAAAATAAAGAGCAAATGAACATGACCTGAGCCCACTGAAAGTTTTCTGTCTACAACTGAGGATGACACACAAAAAACAACCGTGTTTAAGCCCAGCTGCACAATATTCTGCTCCTTTGTGAAGTCCAGGAGCTGTTTGCCAGAGCTTAGGAATTGAGCTATTGTTAGGTGCCATCAGGTCAGGTCTGACTCATAGTGACCCTCATTGGGTTTTCAATGGCCAATTGAGGATTACTTCGGGAGTGGATTGCCATGTCCTTCTCCCATTTTTGTGAAACTGAGGATCAAAACCTGGGTCCTCAGAGAGTGTGGAGGAACACTCTACAACTGAGCTAAATTTTAGCCCTAGGAATTGAGTAGCCCTCCACTTGTCTTCACGAGTTGTCTTCAGGTTGAATGTAGTAGATTTGTGGGGACAAGGAAAGTGGGAAGAATATCTTTTGGGGTTACTTGGAGCTTGTGTGGCAAAGTGACTGAATAAAGTTGAGAAAAGAACACATGATAATATATTTGTATATTTGGGTAAGAGCTTTATTGAGTTAATTCATATGCTATACAATTAACTCAAAGTATATGGTTCAGTGGTTTTTAAAATCTTCACAGAGCTGTACAACCATTGCCACAGTCAATTTTAGAACATTTTCATCACCTCCCAAAAGAACCTCCTAACCTTCAGATTACCCCCCCCACTGAACCACCCAGATTTAATCAACTAGTAATACACTTTTCTCCCTTTCCTTTCCTTTCCCTTTTTGTTTTCCTTTTGCTTCCCTTTCCCTTTCCCTTTGCTTGTGCTAGAGATCAAATCAGGTCCTTGTGCATGCTAGGCAAGTGTTCTACCTCTGGACTGTACCCCTAGCCCTATATTTTTTTCTCTCTATGGATTTGCCTGTCCAGGACATTTTCTAAAATAAATGGAATCATATAGTGTTAGGCTTTGTATCTGGCTTCTTTCACTTAGCGTAATGTTTACAAGGTCCATCTGTGTTGTACTATGTATCAGTATTACTTCATTCCTTTTTATAGCTGAATAATATTTTGTTGTATGGACAAACCATATTTAAAAAATGTATTCATCGGTAGATTGACAGGTGGTTCCCAGCTTTGGGTTATTATAATAATGCTGCTATAAACATTTGTATGTATGTTTTACTGTTACAAGGAGGTAATACAGAGGAGTGGATCGGTGCGGAAATTATTCTAAGATGCAGAAACAGTTTTCTTGGCCATCACTTAATGCTGATTGGTGTTTTATAACATAACACACTCTTTACTTTTAAGGGGTAGATAAAAAGTTGGGAAGAAAAGTTTCAACTTTCCAACTATTCCATTCTAAGGAATTATTAAATTTGTTCCCTTACACTAAGACAGTGGTTTTCACACTCTTATCAGTTTGTAATGCCTGTCACTTTCTCCCATCAGAAACTGTGGGGTCCTGTGGTTGTGTTAAAGGGACAAGGAGGGATAGTAAGTAGAGGAGAAAAACAGATAGGTATACTTCAGTGTGTTAGGTGCTATTCTAGAGTGCCAAAGATTGGGGAAAGAAGAGGGATTGATACCTCATCCTGGAGTGTCTGGGAAGGCTTCACTTTATAGGTGTTGCAACAATCAAATGTGAGTTTTTGAAAATGGAATGAGAACTTGGATATCTTTTTGAAATATAAAGTACTTGAAAATTTTGCTCATTAATTTTCTGGTTGCCATCATAATCAATATTGTTTTACACTTTTGTTTTGCCTTCCTACCTGCCTGCCTACCTACCTTCCTTTCTTCTCCTCTCCTCTCCTCTCCTTTCTCTTCTTTTCCTCTCTTCTTCTCTCTCTTCTTTTCCGCCCTGTCCTGCCCCTCCGTTCTCCTCCCCTCCCCCTCTCCTCTCCTTTCTTTTCCTTTCCTTTCCTTTCTTAGACAAGGTTTTGCCATGTAGACCAGATTGGCTTTGAACATGGATTGATCCTCCTACCTCAGCCTCTCAAGTGCTGGAATTAATTACAGGTGTGTACCCTGATACTTGGCTTTTTAAAATTATTATTATTCCCTAAATATACCATTACTTTTTATTAGGAAAACACAATAAAATGAATCATATTTATATAACAAACATCCAAACTCTGTTAGTTGCATGGAATTTTAAATAGATTTCTGTGAACTTCTTATGTTCCTGAGCTATTTTATATTCCTGAGCTATTTTATATTTACATTTTGACAGTTGTTTTGGTCTGTTGTCTACCTATTGACACAGAAAACTTGGATGTGAATGGAGAAGAATAGGTGGAAACATTATGTGGAAAGGTGAAGTTCTTAGTGGTGAAATCATATATTTTACTAAAGTTAAAAATGTTCTAATGTTGCAATTATTAAATTTTTTTCATACTGCATAAGTTTTTCAGTATATTTTTATTATTCAAATGACATTTGAAGCCATAGATTACCGTTTAGAAAACACTACTAACACAAATTAATTAATTATTGTCCTCATAGGTATATGAAATTTCCTAAATCATTATAGTAAAAGCTATTGAATTTATAGAGGAAACAAAATTAATTAAGTTCAGAGAAACAGGAGATTGTTCTTAAACAAGATTTTCTCTAGAAGGCCTTTAATATGAAAATTATCCTGATGTATATAGTTACACTGAGAAAAATCTGGACATGAATAATCACAAATTCATGTTTTTATAAGTCATAGAACTATAAATATCATATCTTATTTACTATGCAGCACATCCCTACTTTGCTTTCATGGCTACTACTGATTGCACCATCAAGTTAATTGAACAGTATGATGGATGAATTTTTAAGTGTTCTGACATCTACTGATTTATTTGAAGATTAAAACTTATTTTTATATAGATACTGAGGACCTAATAAACTGAATTAACAACTTGCTTGTCACTATTCCCCCCCCACACACACACATGCACTTGCAGCTTTTACATAATGTTCAATTGTGCTGATTGCATTAGATGAATGTATTGTTATGGAAACACTATTCAACATCTGGGCTCTTAACTAAGTTGACTGTCATGGATCCTCATTCAATCTTGAGATAGTCCATTGTTGATCATGAAGGGAGTATCATATTGCACATAAGTTCTGAGTGAATTTTATGAAAGGGTTGTGTCCACAGATGGAACATTTAAAAATATATGGTTGTCTGTAGCAAAGAAAAAAACAAAACATTTAAATAAAGTGCTGTATGAATTAGTAGGCCATGGGTCAGCTAGCATGGGATCAGGAGGGGTAGTCTGTAGTGTTGACCCTCAGGCGGGGAGGTGATGGGGGCCATTAAGTAGGATTGTCAGGGTTCAGGTTGGAAATTTCAGCATCAGTATTTTCTCAGTTTATAGAGAGGATAGCCATAGTTAGAGAGGGCCCATGAGTTAAGGAAGATGATCTGTTAAGGAAGGAGATTCCCCTAGAAAGTATGAAGGATGAATTTCTACAGATGTAGACATGTTCAGTGTGAGAAGAGGAATGAGCTATAGCCTAACCTCAGCAGCTTAATTTGCATCCACGATTATATTTGGAAACAGGAAAGTAAAAACAATTTTAGGCTTTTAGATTTAGATATCTAGGGAGGATTCTCTTCTCAGAGGGCTAAAAAAAAATCATAAAATGCATAATTATGGTTTATGTAGCATTCTTTTTCCAGAACAATTTTATCTAAGCAATTTTAAAAATGTAAGTAGAAACCACAGTGACATACTTGCTTTTCCCCCAAAAGCACTACCAGCCTCCCTCCCTGTACATTGGCCACTCTAAACCTCCTGCGACTGGCCAGGGCCCTTCCCCAGTACTTCCAGTGTGGCTGGAGCACCAAATATGCACTTCTCTCCCCTCTCCTTCCCTGCCTGGACAGGGGCACCCTACCCCTAAAGGTGGAGACCAGCCCTGTCTGAGATACATTGGCAGATGGTATAGAAGACTTAAATGGGTTATTTTTCCCCAAATAGTCAATTTTAAGAGCACATTTATTGATTATGCCTCTTTCTTGTTATGTAATGTTTGACTGTGGTTGAGGTGGAGCAGGCTTTTTATTGGCTTATTAATATTGTGGGTATGATTATCAATGTAGGCATGCTTTAGAGTTGGGAATGGTCTTGAGAATAAGAGAGGTTAGAATCTTGCCTACTGGACCTTCCTTTTCCAAACATTGATCTTTCGTATATAGTAGGGATTTTTTTTTTTTTTTTTTTTGGGAACACTGCTTTCTATTTATCTGAATATGTATTCTTCTGCCAAACTCTGCTGTTTCATTTATTGAAGCTGTATACACATTCTAAAATGTTGTGTGCCTAGTTTGGCCTTTAATTCATTGTTTTCAAATGTAACTATTTGCATCTATTTAAATCTTTTGCTTTTAAAATCTGAGCATAAACTTTTTCCCTTTAAAGGAATGTTGGCATGTACAATGTAAAACTTTTTTCTAGAAATTTAAATTTGGCTGTTGCTAGCAAAGTCTCAATAGTTAATTTTGGGTGTCATGAAGTTGCTAGGAAAGGAGGTGCTCTATAAAATAACCAGCCAACTGTAACTCTATTAAAGGATTTATATGCTTAATTTTAAATAGCATTTTCTTGACGCTTACTCAGAAACAGAACCAATGTAATGCACCAATGTTGTTTTTTTCTCTGTTCTTATATGTGCAAATATATGAATTAGCTATTTTCTATATCAGTTAAATGTCAGTCTCCTTTCCACACCATACATGAATATGATCTTACAGTAATGCTATTCAAAGATTGTAAAAACATGCAAAACTGAGAGAGAGAAAACCTTTTTGATGACTATGATCTCCCTTCTACTTACTGAATTATTCTTACTTTCACAAATGATTTCAAGTTCTTTGAAACAAAAGTCCATTTTTAAAAGAAGATTTAAACCATTAAGTCCAAAAGGAAAGAAAAAAACCAGAACAGAAGGGATAGAAGTTGAAGTAATGAACTGTTGACTAGGCTGAGGTCCTGTGAAATGCAGTTAGCAGACTTTATAGCTAATTAAGAAGGCTTGCAGGAGACTAACATAAGAATAGTTTTTGTGTAGATTTGCTCATTTATCCAGGAAATATTTACTGAGCACCTACCGTATGCCTGGAACTTGTTTAGGCTCTGGAAGTGCAGAAGTAAGCAACTCAGGCACAACTCCAGGTCATTACTGTCATTGTTGTTAAGTGCCATGGAGTCCTGTCCGACTCATAGCAACCCTCATAGGGTTTTCAGTGGTTTCGGGATTGCCTGGGGAGTGGATTGCCACATTGTTCTCTCATTTTTGCGGTGCTGGGAATTGAACCCGGGACCTCAGAGACTGCAGAGTGGCACTCTACCAACTGAGCTGCATCCCAGCCCCTTACGCAGCTCACATTTTATTGAAGAGACAGAAAACAAAATATACAGTCCACTTATAATATTAGTAATAATAGCTAAGGTGATAAAATGTATTGAAGGGAGATAAGGGTGCTGAGTAGGTGGGGTGACTTCACATTTCTGATAATGTGGACAGGGAGGGCATTCCTGAGAAATCAAGAAGACTGCAAGGGAGCTATGGGGATGTTGGGAAGAGCATTACTAGCAGAAGGAATAGCACAAGGCCGGCCTGTAGGAGAATGAGGGAGAGGAGGGCCTGGGAGGAGTCAGTGAGGGGAGAGTGGTAGGAGTTGAGTGGGGATTGGTACTTGCAGGTCCAGGATCAGTCACAGATGTTTCAAGGTCTTTAGATCTTTAGATAAGAAAGGGCTGGGACACAAATAAAACCACAGAAAGACCTACCGTGCTTTCTTCATGTTTATGTTGCTGTATATCAGTTTTTTAAAAGTGTACTTGGAGTTTCCAACATCTTGAAGAACAAAGAAAAGTAATGATGTACATAGAAGTTTACAATTTCTTTCATATTACCTTTGAAATAGACCATTTTGAAATCTTAGTAAATACTGTAGGATGTACTTCTAAATTTGATACATCACTGTTTATTTTGGAAGCAATAACACCTCTCTAGGTCTGCTTGGCATTATGAGTATTTAAACAAATATCCACTGTAAGAGTATTGTACTGTAGAAGATGGTGAGCTTTGTATCTGTAATCTTGTTTAAGTAGGAAGAGTTGCAAATAATAATCCCCCAAATATAATTTCCTGCCATTCATTTACTTATCAGTCCCCACTCCCAATTTTTGGTTCCTAAGAGCTTACTGTGAAATTTGAGCTGCTTGTAATAGTTAATTTCAGACAAAGGTGTTTTAAAATTATGCTACTGAAGTCCTGTAATAATTTCCACAGCCTTACTGTGCCATGGGCTGTTTCTTATCTGCTTATTTAAAGAAAATAGCATGATGTTTGTAAAATCATGGTTTCAGTCCTACTCTGGAAATCTAACCTAGCAGTCATTTTACTGAGATCTCTTCTGTGTGGTCACAAAGGAGAAAGCAGTGAATCACTTTGCCCTTTGGAGGTTACGAATAAAAATACATGATGTGTTTTTCTGGAAGGTGTTCTTTCTCCTTATGAGGAGGAGGAGGAAAGCCCACCAGCTGTGCCCCAGGCATGTATAACCCAGCCTGTTTCCTCTGATGTTGATGTTTAGTGCCTAAGATGACTTGATTTATTTCATTTTAGTGACATTTGTGAATCCTATCTCTTTGTTTAATAGAAGGGGGAAATGGAACGAGGTGTTATGAAAGTCAGATCTCTGTGAGTGGCACATTTTGCCCCTCTGCAGGGAGGCTTCCAGGGGAGTCACTGGGAAGCTGCCCACTGGTGCTGGCTGGGTGGCTGGCAGGCAGCTGGCCATGGAGGCGCCTCTTGGGCAGTCAACAGTTGGGACAGAGAGGCTATGACTCAGCTATGAGGGTAAACATTTGTTTAGTTTAAATGATTAGGAGCAGAGCTTCTTTCTGGTTGTTACCTCATGATAACAGTAAAGTAGAGGAAGGTCACATCCTTTGGTGGAGAACACTGCTGTTAGAAGAATATGGCACCATCTTCAGGGGAACCCTGCTATATTTACAGTGTCAAGTGAGGCCTACTGTTGGAGGATGTGTGGTTGGTGGGTGCTACAAGGTTGAGAAGAGGGACCAGCAGGGGCAAGGTAGAAGTAGTTTGCCCGGCACCCCTGGAACGTGCTTGGGAAGGTGAGGTGTTGGTTGCTGAGCCCGCTCATAGTCACATCAGTTGGCATAGGGGCAAATAAACCTGATCTAAATATTTAGAGGAGAAGAAAGAGGGAAGGATACCACCTGTATTATTGTTTGGCGTTGTATCTATCCCACTAGACTGTGGATGCCTTCAGGGTAGTATTCATGCTTATTCATTTTATATTTCCAGTGTTATTGAAATGAACTAAAATGATCAGACGAATTTCTGATTCGTCTGTGTGTGTGTGTGTGTGTGTGTGTGTGTGTGTGTGTGGTATGGGGGGTGGGTTGTTGAATCCAGGGCCTCGTGTATACTTTGCAAGCACTCAATTACTGATCTATACCCTTAGCCCAGTTTTAGCTTTGTATTTTGAGATAGGATCTTTATGGTTGCAGGTTGCTTCTGGCATTGAACACGCAATCCTTCTGCCTTTGCCTCCTAAATCTCTGGGATTATAGGATTATAGGCGTGTGCCACTGTACCTGGCACAAATTTGTGTTTTTATTGTAACTTTTTTTTTTTTTTGCAGTATTGGGGGTTGAACCCAGGGCCTCACACTTGCATGCTTTGCAAGTGCTAGACCACTGAGCTGCGCCCCAAGCTCATTTTTTTTTTTTTTTTTTTTACTTTTTGAGGCAGGGTCTCAGTAAGTCATGCATACTGCTTCTGATCTCAAACTTGCGATCCTCCTGCCCCTTTCTCCAGAGCTGCTGGGATTATAGGCGTGTACCACTGTGCCCAGCAATTGTATCATTTTTATTTTAACTTTTTTAGGTTGATGATAAATTATTATTTAGATATGTTCTGAGGAGCCCATGGTGGATAACATACTTTTCATCCTTCTAAAGCTCTGAGATTTAACAAAGGAGATTGTACAAGAACAGAAGGCAGGGTCTTCTTCATATAGATACAGAAGTCAGCATTGTTTCATTGTTTATCTGTCCATCTGTCCATCCATCCATCCATGTGCTGGGCAGTACCTAATATGTGCCAGATGCAGGGCATGCAAACATGACTCAGTGCTCTAAGGAGGACTTCACAGACTTCTGTACTGTGATAAAATGGACAGGAGAATATTGTCCACATACACATAATTGTCTCCAAAGAAATTACATTAGGATGTATTAATGATGAGAATTGGAAATAGTTCTTAAACATAGCTCAGAGGTAATATCTGATTAGCTTAAAATGTGTAAACTGATTGCAGCTTGAATTAAGATGATTTGAGGTACATACTCAAACCAAACATTTAAAAGCTTGTTAGTTAAGATAGTTGTTTCTGATCATTTACCCAAAGTGTTTCTATTTATGCTTTCTAGTAGTATTAATGACTTACTAGGGTAAATAATACACTGTTTTTTAAATAGCTGGTGGAAGAAATTATCTTCGTTGACTAAAAGTGTATTTTGGCACTTTTTAAAAAAACATTCCATCTGAGGACCTCTAGAAACATCAGCCCTCAAAGCAATTTAAAAGTGTTATAGGTAAGCCAGGAATGGTGGAGCATCCCTGTAATCCTAGCACATGGGAGGTTGAGGAAGGAGGATCAAGAGGTTGAGGCAGGCAGATTACAAATTTGAGGTCAACCTGGGCTACTTACACTTAGCAAGAGCCTGTCTCAAAAAAAAAAAAAAAAAAGAATAAAATATAAAAGAAAGAGAAAGAGAAGAGTATGCTAGTGTTATAGGTAATAATGCCATAATCAACTGATACAATTTTGTAATATCAGGTGCTCTGCACATTGTGAATATATAGGAAATGCTCTTAAGCATTTCCTAGTAGTTTTGTTTAATCAGAACAGGAAGTTTTCTTTTCTTTTCTTTCCCTTCCCTTTCCTTCCCTTTCTTTCCTTCCTTCCTTCCTTCCTTCCTTCCTTCCTTCTTTCTTTTATTTTATAAATCAATCCATTTTTACTGGCATTGTGTAACTATGATTTTCTGTATAGATCATTGAATCTCATTTTTAAGAATGAATCCTAAAAATGATTTTTGCTACATAGGTTCATAGTCACTATAGGCTATTAAAGAGATTATCTCCGAGTGTTGAGGATGGATGTCTCCAACTCAGAAAAGGACTCTGCTCTCTGAAGCCATTGTTTTCATTATCATTTACTTCATGATTTAGATGTGATTAGAAATCTGTGTAATTGAGCATGAGGGGTTTATAGAATCACTATCCTCTTTTTGTTTTTATGCAATTTTTGTTCATATGTTTATATATATTTCTGTATATTTGTGTGTATTTTGTATGTATATCCTCATTAAACCTTTATGTTAAACTAGACTAAGTAAGACAATTTCTACATTAAGATAGGAGTCTTGTGTAGCATCTGAACTTCTTTATATTGCAAAGTATTAACTCAGCTAATGATGTTAGAAGGATATCAGTTTATATTTTCCTTGAATTTTTTTGACTTCATTGCAATGAATTCATTAAACATAGTTTCTAATGCCTAATTTAAAGATAACTTAGTTTATTTAAATGTTATTTTAGGTCACCAAATATTTAATATAATTAGATTTCTGTGTCTGTAACACAATGTGGATAAAAGAGCCCTAGTTCTTTATTATTTGGAGAAGTAAAATACAACATAAATAATAAATTTAAAAGCATAGTATAGAAGCCGCCAGATGATACCCTTAGGTCAGATGGAATGAGTATCTGTCTTTCTCTCAGAGGTGCTACATTGAAAGTCTATTGGACAGATTAATCAGATTCCCTCTGTTGGCTCTTCATAACTTAAGGCAGTGCACTGAGTTGCATGTCTCCTTGTCACACAGTAGATGTACATAATATGTAATGATTCAGATCAGCTGCTAGAGTGTTTGGGTATTTTATTCCTGTGAATCTTTAAGAGTAGAGAAGAGGTAAGGGTGCAAGGAATTAACTCATTATTTTGATGTTATCATTATTTTATTGGCACATGTTTCTACCCTAACTATCATTATGACCCTAAATTACAGTACAAAAGTGCTCATTTTTCATAGTTTGAAACCTTGTGAGGGGGCAAACCAAAACCTGGTTTTGTACCTAGGTACTTTGAACTTAAAAGTACCTAGATGTATTTTAGAACATGGCTTGATACACAATTAACATGTTTTCTAAAAACTCTTTGGGAAAGTTATGGTCTCTTTTGTGGATTTTCTGAACAAATTCTGCATTGTGGTGGTAAACATGTTTGAAAATGTTGATGTTCTCATTTATTCTACAAGAGAGCAGCAAGGTCAGACTTTCATTTCTTCTTTTATCCTGTGGTGTTTTATTATTCTCTTTTGATTTGTATATTCCACCTCTCTGCCCCTCCTTCCTAGGGGTTGAACCCAGGGCCTTGTGCCTGCTAGGCAAGTGCTCTACCATTGAGCTATATCAACAGCCCTTTATTTCTGTTTTTTAATGAAATAATTTAAGACTTGACTACTTTAAGACACATATTTCAAGCTATTGTGTATTATCTGGCACCAGACCTTTCTGCTTTGTTGACTTGGCCTGTAAGAAAACAGAGAGATAACTTAATTTGAAGTTGCCTGTAAACTTGAGCAAGTTAATTCCTATGCACTTCCGGAAAACTGAGAGGTATTCATGAAATGCTTAGTTTGAGCACCAACTTATTTGAGACCAATATTTTCAGTACATCTTTGGGAGATTTGACTCCATTTGGGCATCTTCCAGAGACTTTCTGAACTGACCTCCATTTACCAGACATGCGGGATTGACAGGTCCTCTCCATTCTCTATGGGAATGTGTTGTCTGGTGATGTTAGCTACTCTCTAGGATGTCCATGCACTGCTGCTTCCACTGTCCAGCTGCATGTTTATACTAGTTGTTACTTGTGTTTCTAATGATATATTTAGGTAATAGTAAACTGATGACATGTAAGTGGGTAAAGAAAGAAGGTGGTGCTGGGCACAGTGGTGCACACTTGTAATCCCAGTAACTTGGGAGGCTGAGGCAGGAGGATCACAAATTTGAGGCCAGAGGCAGCCTTCTCAATTTAGCAAGACTCTCAGAAATAAGGATGTTACATCAGCAGGGATAGCAGCTCACTGGTAGAGTGCTTGTCTTAACTGCAAAAAATCAAGAAAGTATGTTAACTAAGTTGGAAACATAGGACACAGGTTTATTATTATTATTATTATTTTCTATTGACTTCAGGTATAGGACAGACAACTCTAAAGATTCAGACTTTAGCCATTTTTTGTGTGATTTTTGCTTTTTTCTTCTCTCTTTTCCCTTCTCCTTCTCCCTCTCCCCTTTCCTCTCCTCTTTCTCTCTGTTTGTTTCCCTTCCTCTCTTCCTTCTTTCCTTCCTCTTTCCTTCTTCCTCCCTCCGTCCCTCCCTCCCTTCCTTCTTTCCTTCTTCACCTTGCTGCCTCTTATCCCTTGCCTCTCTTTCCCTCCCCTGCCCTCACCTCCTTTTCCTTTCCCTTTTCTTTCTAGCAAGGTCTTCCAAAGCTGGCTTCAAACTCACAATCCTCCTGCCTAGGCCTCCTGAGTCTAGGATTACCGGCATGTATTATCAACCCAGCTAGCCCTAGAGTCATTAAATCTTTCCCTCTTGAAAGGTCATACTGGAATTTGCAAATGTTAATGTGGGAAAGAGCTGGGATTTAGCTCAGTTGGTAGAGTGCTGCACTGCAGTGTCTGAGGTCCCGAGTTCAATTCCCAGCACCGCAAAAATGGGAGCAGGACCTGGCAACCCACTCCCAAGGCAATCCTGAAATAGCCATTGAAAATCCTATGAGGGTCGCTATGAGTCGGATACCGACTCAACAGCACCTAACAACAACAATGTGGGAAAAAAGATTCAATTCCTAGACCATCTTCAAAGAAAATCCTTTACTTCAAAAAATATTTGGATGAATTAAGTTGAATCAAGTGATTAAGGCATTTATTATAACTTATTTTGGTTAATGGGCTAGGGTTTAGCTCAGTTGGTAGAGTACTGCTTTGCACTCTCTGAGGCTCTCTGTTTAATCCCTAGCACCACAAAAAGGGGAGAAGGATTTGGCAATCTACTCCTGAAGCAATCCTGAAACAATCAGCCATTGAAAACCCTGTGAGGGTCACTGTGAGTTGGACCTAACTCTAGGGCACTCAACAACAACAACAACAATAATTTTGGTTAATCTCTAAATGACATTTTTACTTTGTCCATTTACCAGTAGCATCTACTGCCTTACTGTGATATGATATAACTTTATATTATACATTAATTTCCCTGTAGACTGTTTACAGACTGAGGTCATATTTACATCTCATTAATTCATCATTTTGTAATGATTCAGTTAGAGGCCTAAAATACTGAAGTTACATTTTCACTATCCAGTAAAAAATATCTACAAAACAATAATAACCTAGACAGATCTTTAGGCAAAATGTATAAATATCCAAGATAAAAATTTTCAGGTATGTGTGGAAGCAAGTTAAATAAATTTTAAAACTTTTATTTGGAAGTAAATTAAATTTATAGAAACTGCATGAGAATAATACAAAGAGCATTAAAATAATGTTTTACCATTTTCTTTGTCTGTTCTCTCTCTCCCTCTTCCCCCTTTTCCCTCCTACCTTTTCTCTCATCTCTGTGTCCATCTTTATCATTGATCCATCATCTATCAATGGTGTGTGTGTAGATACATAGGTGGACATGCCACACATACAGTATTTTTTTTGAAATGAGAGTAAGTTGTGTGTAAGATAGTATATATTTTCTAAGCTGTTTTCTTATATCACCCAGTACAGTTGTTAACTTCAGTATACTTAACATTGCTTCAATACTTTTGATGTAATGTATGGTTTATTTTCCAGTTTTGTCAGTTGACCCAACCAATACTGTTGCATGGCATTCTTTCACCTCCAGGGCACACCTAAGCCTAGAGTCACATTTTGCATTTACAGTCATGTGTTTTAGTCTCCTTTAATCTGACACAGTTCTTCAGCCTTTGTTTTTATTTATAGCATTGGCATTTCTAAATACAGATCTTTTTTTAAAAAAATAGAATGTCCCTCATGTTATGTTTGTATAATGTTTCCTCCTGTTTAAATTTAGGTTATGTATTCCCTGCCAGAATATTATGTAACTAATGTGCCCTCAGGATTCCACATCTGGAGGCACATGATGTCCATCTCTGCAAACTTGATGTTAATTTTGATCATCCAGTCAAGGTGTTAGTTGATTTCTGTATCCTGTTTTTTCCCTTTTTACTGTGGGCATTATGCTGGGAGATATTTTAGTTCCATGCATTTCTCATCAAAATATTCCCACCATACTTAGCATTCATCAGTCATTCTTTATACTGTGGGAGGTTACAAAATTAAGAAATTTCTCTCTACATTTATACTTGGTTTTTTCATGTAAGCAAGTATCCTCCTTTTCTATTTTTCCCTTTATCCATTCATGATTAGTATGAACTTACAGATTCATTTCCCTTCAGTGGTTTGTAACTAATTAATGTTTGTTGTTTGTTTGTATGTTTGAGATGAGTATCCCTGTGTAGCCCAGACTGGGCTGGAACTCACTATGCAGTTCAGGCTCATCTTGAATTTGCGTTTATCCTCCTGCCTCAGCCTTCCAAGTGCGGGATTATAGGCACGCATCACCATGCCCAGCTTCAGTACTGTTTTTAAAATAATTCTAGTGCTTAAATAGTCTGAAATGAGCAAGAAGACCACTTCCTGTTGGCTGCCACTTTGAGTTGGCTCCCACTTCCATTTGGCTCCTATGTCTTTGTGATATACTCATCTATTTTATTGAAGCATTTTCTTACTTTATGATGTAACTAGACATTACAGGTCTTATGTCTTGGTGTCCCAGCATTTGCTCAAGGAGTCCTGATTCTTTTGAATAGTGAGTGATGTTAGGAACTAAGTTCTGAGTGAGGTGTATTCATTGCTACTGGGAAATCTGTTCCTTGGGTCTTTGAGCAGATACAGCTAGAAAATATAGACATGTATGTATACATATACCTTCATACATACATTCAAGCATGCATATAGCTGTCTGTGTATAAAAGCATATCTATCTATCTATCTATCTATCTATCTATCTATCTATGCATATTTTAGAAAAATTGAGTTCACATGAAACTTCATTCCTGATCTGTCTTGACAGAAGTTTTTTGCTTTCCCTCCTTTCATATTTGTATCTCTCTTCCATGGTTAAAATCCTACCTCTCAATGATTTCAGTATATTTACTCATTTGCTAAAATCAATAGTATATCTAAAAGAAGTTTCAGATTTATTTTGCTACAACACTACAAAATCTAACAGAATAAGGAGAGTTTAGGATTGTTTACAGTCTCTGCCCCTACCCACCATGAATGTGTCCTAACCAAGAATACTGTGATCATAAACATGCCAAAGTTGTTGTTGCTCTTCTATTGTATGTATGTAATGTGTATAGTATTATTTGATACACACACACACACACATCATATATTGTGACATGTGATTACTACAGTTAGAAGTCAAGCCAGTTAACCACTTCATCATCTCATATAATTGCTATTCTTCTTTGTGGCAGTGGGATTATATTATTATTTGAAATACAAATTGAGTTTCTTTTAGTTTCATTCCTCTTTTGCCATCTTTGTTGGTTTAATTTTAATTTTTCAATGTCAATAACATGCTTCCAAAAGTCAAAACAGTAGAAAAGGGAATATTCAGAACAATTATTATCTCAGTATCCTTTCCTTCCAAGTCCCCATACAGTTAAGCTACTTCACCAGTTTTCCAATGTGGATCCCATGTAGACTTAGGATCCTCTTTGTGAATGGAGTCATATCAAAGCATTTGAATACATATTTTAAAACCACCATACCATGTTTATGGTTCTTTAAAACTTGTCCATCCATTTATCCATTCACCCAGTGCAAACATGTATGTTTCCTTTCAGATTCTGATCATAGTCACATGCACACACATAAATAAGATCATCTATATTATATACAGGACTGGGATTTAGCTCAGTTGGTAGAGCGCTGCTCTCCAGTCTCTGAGGTCCTGAGTTCAATTCCCAGCACCGCAAAAATGGGAGAAGGACCTGGCAATCCACTCCTAAGGCAATCCCAAAACAATCAGCCATTGAAAACCCTGTAACGGTCGCTATGAGTCGGACATGACTCGACGGCACCTAACAACAACAACATATTATATACACTGCTTTTCATTTCTAATATTTATCAACATGAACATGTTATAGTTTCTAAGAAACGTTTAAAAATTAAATATCAGTTTATTCAAATTTATATGACCATCAAGATCCATGTCTTCTGATAATATCCCAAGGAACATGTGCCCACATAAAAACTTCATTCTCATAGCATCTGTAAGTAGGATGATTGCCACTGTTTTCTTACAAGTCTTTTAACTATGTTAAGTAAATTGCTTTTTGTAACTAGTTGACTGATTTTTTTTTTTTTTTAATGTGTGTGTTGCTTTTGGGGATTGAATCCAGGGGCTCATGCATCCTAGGCAAGTGCTATACTGCTGACGTACACCTCCAGTCTAAATGACTACTTTTTACAGTAGTTGTATTAGAAGTTACCTAATGGCTTTTACCATTATAAATGTTATGTGATATTTCCAATTTAACCTATTAGTGTAATAAATTATTTCAATATATTTCCTAATGTTAGATAGCCTTTATAATACACCCTCTTTCATTTGATTTGCTTGTGTGTTTTAGTTTTTGTTTCTAATTTCCTTCCTTCCTTCCTTCCTTCCTCAGTCCTTCCTCCCTTCTTTCCCTTCCTCTTTCCCTCCTTCCTGTACTGGAGGGTTGAACTGTACTGGGGCCTCGCACATCCTTCACAAGTGCTCTACCACTGAGCCCCACCTCCAATCCATTTAAACTTTTTTTTTTGGAGACAAGGTCTCACTAAGTTACACAGGCTACCTTTAGCTTCAAACTTACTATCTTCCTGCCTTTGTCTCCATAGTTGATGAGATTACAGGTTTGCGGCATCATACCTGTCAGATATTTCAATCTCATGTTTTCTGGTGTTGTGGTTATGTTTATAAATATTTCTCCCATATTCATAGGAGAAAAATGTTCGGCTATATTTTCTTCTGATAGTTTCCCCTTTTACATATACATTTTTTAATTATCTGAAATTTATTTTATTATAAGAATTGAATGTGGCTATGATTTAGCTCAGTTGGTAGAGTGCTGCTCTGTGCTCTCTCAGGCCCTGAGTTTGATCCCTAGTACCACAAAAATGGGAGAAGGACCTGGAAACCCACTACTGAAACAATCCTGAAACAACCAGCCATTGAAAACCGTATGAATAGCTGAGAGGCACTGACATAGTGCCAGGCATGGCACACTATTGGGGTGTGTTTCGTTCTACCTGTAATAGTGTTGCTATGAGTTGGACCTGACTCAAAGGCATCTAACAACAACAACATAAGAATTAAATAGAGAATTCATCTTTCCTGTTTTTTCAAATTGGTTCTCACTTGTCTCAGTAGCGTTCATTGAAGTATCCCTCTTTTCCTCACTGTTTCAATGAGTGACCATTATTATGAATTAATCTTCAATATATATTTGGGTTGTATCTTGATGATGATAATCTTTATTGTTCTTTTCCTGTATCACAACTGCCATTTTTAATTACTGCCGCTTGATAAAATAAAATGTATATGAAACATTTAGACTTACAGCAAACATTAGAATATTTTCTTTAAACTCAAAAATATTTCCTACTTATATTTTGATTAATATAGCATTGAACTTAGAGATTAATCTAGGAGGAGTGGGTGTCTTTAGAATATTAAAGTCTTGTTCTAAAAAAAGTCTACTTATTTGTTTTCTTTCTGTTTCATATTTGCATTTTCTAGTTTTCCTCATATAGGTACTGTGGGTTTTCTATTACTTGTTATTTTATGTGTTATTGGCATTTTGATTATACTTTTCATTCAACTCTTTTCTGTTTTTTTAAATATTGGTACATGAGAAAACTCATGTATATTACATATTAATTTTAACAAACAGTGTAGCATAATGTATATTTTTGGGAAAGTTGTTGTTAGGTGCTGTGAAGTCAGCGTCCAACTCATAGCAACCCTATGTACAACAGATGAAACACTATTGTCATGCTTCTCTGCTTTTCATAGGGTTTTCAATGGCTGATTATTTTGTGGGGAGTGGGCTGCCGGGTCCTTCTCCTAAGCCTACAGCGCCTGATGTTCCCAGGTGGTCTCCCATCCAACTAAGAACCACGCCCGACCCTGCTTAGCTACTGAGATCTGATGGGATCAGATGCCACAGTGGTCCAGCTGCAGGCCTGGGAAAGTTACCTGCTCCAATATCTCTGATATTTTAAAGTAGGATAATGGGTGCAGCTGTCTCATAAGGATTGTTTAAAGTTTCAATCAGATGATATTTTGAAAGGATTAATACATAGTTCTTAATTAACAAATATCTGTTTTTATGGTGATCACTTAGTTTTCTGCAGGATACCGTACTGAAATTCTTTATTGTTTGAAGTACTTTTTGCAGTTTAGTTCTTTTGTTTCAAATAGTCTGTCATTTATCTCTAAATAAATCTTTCCAACTATGTAAGATTATAAGATGCCCTTTACAAAGCAGTTTAATTCAAGTCAAAGGTGTCTTGGATCATTGCTGTTTTCAGTTGCCGTTGACTTATTGACAAAATATCCCATGTCTTAATATGAATGAATTTTGAGAATTATGAAAAATGAATTATACAATATAGTTTTGTTTATTTCATTGAGAAGCTCTTGGAATATATGGTCTGTAAGAAAGATACATTATTCAGAATGGTATAGTTGTCTTATTAAAAGAAAAGAACTGTGTTGCATTGCTCAGTGTGTCCCACTTCCTTGCATAAATGGTGTTACAATTTGTCAGCTCAGAGAATTAGCCAAAAATTATATTATAGAGTATATAAGACAAAATAGGAATCTTTCTGTCATTCTAAAAGTAAGATGCTGTAAGGCAAATGAATCCACATTGCAACTAGTGACTATTAATCCTAGAATCAAGATTTGTTGAGAGAGTCACTGGAATGTTTTTGTCTTTAATTAAAATTTTTCTACATGTTAAATGTTCTAAATGTTCTAATGTAATTAAAGTGAATTTTAAGTGAATATTTGGTTCCATTTTATTGCATAAGGGAAAAATATGAAATATTCTAACTAAATAGCAAATTGTTTGTGAAGAGAAAAGAAAGACTTAAAAACTCATTCATCATGCCTCCTAAATATGGGAAAGCATGATCTAATAGTGAATGAATTTGTTTTTTCAGCTGTGACTTTTACACTTTAGGATTTTTAAGTTTCAACTAGATCAGAGCATCCACTTCAGAGAAGAAGGGATAATTTATTCAAAAAATGTATTCTAACTTATGATCTAGGTAGGCTGCAAAATACCATGTACATGTGAGAAGTGGGAAGACTTAAGGAATGAGTGGAGTAGTGATATGTGTGTTGGAGTTATGCTTATAAAAGTTTCCTAAACCTAGAAAGAATATAGCACACATTGCCAAAAGAACCAAGAGATCCATCCTAGATGAAGTGCAACCAGAGGTGCTCTTTGGAAGCAAGGATACCTAGACTGTATCTTGTGTATTTTGGACTTCTCAGGGAGGGACCAATCCCTGGAGAAGGACATCACGTTTAGGAGAGTGGCAGATCAATGAAAAAAAGGAAGACACTCAATTAGATGGATTGACATAGTGACTGAAACAATGGACTTACACATAAAAAAGATCATGCTCCTGGCACAGTGTCAGGGAGTGTTTTATTTTGTCATATATAAGGTCACTATGAGTCAGACTCCTAACAACAACAATGAACCTAGAAAGTCAAACTTCAGCTCGAATCTGCTATAACTGACCAGTATGACTGGTCTAATTAGGGGTGGCCTGAAATTTAGGCTGGTTAGAAGAAACCTGAACTACTGGGCTGACCCTAGGGTCTCACATGTGCTTTGCAAGTGCTCTATCAATGAGCTGTACCCCTAACTTATCTTTTACATTTTATTTTGAGTCAAGGTCTTGCTAAGTTACACAGGTTGCCTCTGGCCTTAAACTTGTGATCCTTCTGCCACTGCCTCTTGAGTCCCAGGGTTGTGGGCATGAGCCACAACACCTGGCTGAGTTAAGTTATTAAGGGTGAACAAGGTTTAGGTTGGCTGGAAGTTAGAAAAGCAAAGTTTTTTTGGACAAGGGGAAAAGATGGAAGTGGTATTACTGAAAATAGAAGTAATTATGGGGTATGAGGACCAGAACTGATGTAGATGCATATTAATAAATAAATGTGTAGTGAGATGAGGAAATGGTGAAAGGAAGTGCTACGTTTTTGAAGGTTTTGGCATCTAGTCAGAACATTTTTACCTACAGTCCTTGGGTGAAGAGGATCCCCCCACTCCCACCTTTAAGAAGGATTTAGGTAGTTATTTAAACAGTATTTTGCCTTTAAAACATAACTAACATTTTAAAAAAGAAACTCAAAAGACAAAGACATTATGAATCTTGAAGAAGAATTTAGATTATAAAAGCGCTTCCTGAGGTAACATGATAAATGCAATTGTGAAATGGTAGCAGCTTTCTTCTGCTGATCTAAAACAAATTGGAACAGTTGCTGCAGTTGAAAGCAATGGCAGTTGCCAGAGGATGGAAAAGACAGCCAATAAATACTTGATTTAAGTCCCCAAATTTGACAGCTAAGAATTGTAACTTAGAATTACAATTTTTTTTTCTCTAAATCAATACCAACTATATTAGAATGACAAGATATAAAGTAAAAGGGCTCAGGCCACAAGGAAAATATTAGGAAAGTTTAGGAGATCCATGTTGGATTGTGCTAATTACAGCAGATAGAATACACTTATATAACATATTCCTGTGACCTGCTTCTGCATCTGAAATGTGCTAAATAAAATGATTGCTTCAGAGATTTCCTGTGGACATCCAATATCTGGTTTTGACACCTGGGATCAGTCATAGACCAATGAATACAGATTTCTAATGTAAGTCAGTAATGACACCTGAGAAAGTAAAGAACAGAAAAAATAAATGGGAATAGCATATCATCTTCTGATGATATTGAAAAACTTGACCTGAAGACTTGACTTTTTTCTGTTAGGTTGTAATTAGCCTTCCCTAAATGTTACCACTATTAAATTACATAATTAAAAATCTGTTTAATAATTTCTGTTTGATAAAAATTACTTTTCTTTGTTTATAGACTTAACAATTGTGTGTTAAAGCACTGAGTCAATAATCTATGGGCAATGACAGTAACAGATATTAAAAAACAAACCCAGAGCTAACAGATTATTACAAAAGTAAACTGGAAAACATACAGTGTAATAAATTGCAAGTGAACATGATGTATTGAAAGTGGATTATGGTAATGTAATAAAGACTCATACTAAGTGACCCAGTGGGAGAGTGTCCTGAAGTGGGATTTCCGATAGACATTACAGTCTACACTGGTATTGTCACTGCAGATGTCAGAGACAGTTTTAAGTAACATTCATGTGTATAAGCAGTGTTTACAGTATGGTGATATTACTCTGTTAACCCGAAAGCCATAATGAGTCCTCAGTCTCTTATCTTTCCCTTTCCTGTCTCCTCCATCTCATTCACCAAGACTGTACTTCTAAAATCTGCTGGGCTGCATTGCAGTCATTAATAAATAAGACAGAACTATCCCTTGCTTTCTCATAATGTTTACTGTGGTAGAGCTTTAACTCTACCCTCCTAACCTCTTTCGCCATTAATGCCCCCATTTTTCAGAAAAGAAATCAGATCGCATATAGTGCCAGTATGAGTTCTGGAGTTATGTAAATAATTATCTAGAATTCTGGTACACAAGGACAAACAGATATGGCTAGATGTGTTTGAAGAGGTGAAAGGAGACTTACATAGTTCTTAAAAGGACTTGTGCTTATTTTCAAAAGCCATAGAAGATGATGGTGTGACTCTAATAATTAACCCTGAAAGTTATGATTTTCTTTTTATCTGGTACAAACTAGACACTATCTTTATTTTTGTTTGTTGTCATGAGGGTTACTTGTTTTATATTATGGACCTAAGAGATTTTCAGGGAGGCTGGATGTGAGTAGAGAACTTCTTCAAGTGGTTTAGCAAGAAATAGAGAACAGAAGAGAAGTATTAAAGAGGGAGGGTAGGCTTGAATGAAAATGGAATGCTTCATTTATTCAACTGTGGTCTGTGAGCTCTGGGTCTCCTTTGATGAGGAAAGAGCCCCCAAACCAAACAAAACCCGTCCTTGAAGCTCTTGTTGCAGTCAGATTTGCCCATATTGGCCCCTGGGGGAGATTGTTCACCAAGAGTAATATAGTTGCTAACTAGAAGTCTTCCTTGGGGAAGGGTAGGGTAGCAAATTCATCATTTTTGGGGTAAGACCACTTTTGTACATCCAGTGTTCATAAAGTTTCCATAAAACTCAAGGACTTTTGACTTTAGAATGGCATTTGAAAATACATATGTATATTCTGAATACATGAAACATATTTTATCTGTTTTTGAATTACTCCCTAGGTAGGTTCTAGGTAGTTAATAATTGCTAAATGGAAGAAAGAATTTGGAAGTTGCTAATCAACTGTAAATTACTTGGAAATCATTCTTTGATGATCCAATGGAAAGGAAAAATTTTGGTCTTCGATTAAATTTTTATAGAGTTTTAGGATTTATGTTTATTATCACTTATATTATGGATTCTTATTACTGTATTGATGCCTGAACCTACATTTTAAGTTGTTCTTTACATTTAAAAAGTAATGTGCTTTTTCTGGATATATATGAACCTATATTAGAAGAATCTAATTATTTTTCCTGGACATCTTAATTTCTAATAAAGTAATGTACTCTCAAAATTGAAAGTCCATAGTTTTAGACAGTACATCCTATAAAGTAGATTTCAACCTATTTTTAATGCTGTGAAAGGCACAGGGTAGGTTTGTTTTGCAGTTGCTGTCTTAGACGGGGTAAGTAATTTAACAATTAAATGTGTAGGCTTTGGAGCCAAACCCACTTGGGTTTGAATTGTAACTCTATTTGAATTCCTATTAAGTGGCTTATTTTTTCAATGCCGTACTTTCCTGATCTGTAAAATGGGATTATTGATAATATCTACCCACCCCAGAGGTTTTTTTCTACAGATTAAACATGTGGGAAAATGTTACATTCCTAAAACCTGTCTTTGTCTTTTCTTCATGGATAAAGATTATGAAGAACTGTTTCAATCCCACCACCTCCATCTGGTGCTGTATACAGCTATAAACCTTTTTTTTTTTTTTTTTTTAATCCTCTTGTCTTCTTTCTTCCCCCTTCTCCCTGCACTTTACAAAGTAGCCAGTTGGGTAAATATAAGATTGTGAGGTCAAAAGCCTCTACCAGAGAGGTGAGATCCAGCTACAGGTCTGCATTAGGGACAAAACTGGAGTGTCCCTTCCCCAAATGTGCTTGGTAGCTATCATTTTGTACCGCTATGCACCCTTCTTCAGAAATAAAGTTGCCTTGCAACTTTCATTTTCTTTGAGTGTCTCTTTTCAATGTCAGGGTCCATTTCTAACAACATGACAATACATACAAAATACTTAACAGTGCATGTTATTTAAAATATTTTATTAATTTACTTCCTATGTCTATTAATTTTTGTTTACAAAGTTTTTTCATTAAACAAAGTATCACAATTTACTTAAAAGGAAGTCCCTTTAGAAACACTAGGTACTATATTTATTCAGTAAAATAGATTGGTTCCTCTCTCAGTGAGCCAGGTGGCGTTGTCTAGCTACAGAATTAGGAATCTTCTAGCTGTGTCATTTTATGAGCAATCACATTTATTACTTTAAATTGTAATCAGCACAAAATTGAAAAATTGATATGTCAAAAGAATAGAATTTTCTACACTGTTGTACTTAACGTGAGTTTTGCCTCAAGATATCTTAAAAGCAACAAAGGATACGTTAACATAATTATACCTCCCTGGGTACCCTGGTGCATGACCCTGTAATCCCAGTCACTAACAAGGCTAAAGCAGGAAGTGTCTGTTCAAGGCCAGAGGCTATCTGCATAACTTTTAATTTAATTTATTTTATTTATCTCAAAAAAAAAAAAAAAAGGCTGGGGGTACAGCTCAGTGGTAGAGCACTTGCCTAGCATGTATGAGGTCCTGTGTTCAACATCTCAGTATTGAAAGAAAATTACACTTGTCAGTGCTCATTTTTGATAATGATTGCCTTAAAAGGTAAGCAATAAAAATAAAAGCAAATAATCTATACATTTAATTATAAATATGACTGTAGGACCCCAAATTAGGATTTTCGAGGAGAGAGGCCCCAGAGAGACACCGAGTCGCGGATGGATGCAATAAACATGAGGCTTTATTTCCGGCACTGGGGTCAACCCTCCATAGAGTCTCCCTAGCAAGGGAAGGAAGGCCACCCTGAAGGAGAGGGGCTTTGGGTTTTTATACAGTTTGAGGGGTGGCAGGAAGGCACAAGGAAACTAAGTTTCAACCGTCCTTCCTCTTCAGAGAACCAACCCCCGACCCCCAGGTCAGGAAATTGAAACTTGAGCAGACTTAATTATACAGGAACTTTAAACAAGCATTGTAACACTTCAAGTAAACATTTTCAATTGTTAGTGAGCTCCAAGCATTCATAGGGAGGGGGAGGAGGAGGTGGTAGCGTTTTTCATGACCATTATTCCCGTGGTGCTCTACTCAGACTTCAGTACTCTATTTTGTATTCGGATTGTTTAAATTTTATTTGTAGTAATACTTATTTGAAAATGTTTTTTAAAAAACCTTTAAAATGTGCTTCCAATTTGGCCACATTCAACTTGGTGATTTGCAGGTCATTTTAATCACAAATTCTATTAAATAACTTGTTGTTGTTGTTAGGTGCCCTCGAGTCAGTATCCGACTCATAGCGACCCTCATAGGGTTTTCAATGGCTGAATGTTTCGGGATTGCCTTGGGAGTGGATTGCCAGGCCCTTCTCCCATTTTTGTGGTGCTGGGAATAGAACTCTGGACCTCAGGGACTGCAGCGCAGCGCTCTACCCACTGAGCTAAATCCCAGCCCATTAAATAACTAGTATGTGTTATTTCTGGATCTCATTTCTGGATCATGAGGGTAGAGCAGTGAACCAAACAGACCAAAAATCCTTGCCCTCATGGAACTTAATTGTGAAAGGAGGCAGGTAGTAAACACAGATAAAATTTATTTGCGTGATGATAGTAATTACTGTGGAAGATAATGAAACAAGGGAGGAGAAAGGAAGGCTTATAATTTTTAAATAGGTTGGTCAGGGAAGACTTCACAGAAGAGGTTACTTTTGAATCTAAGGGTGAAGCCAAGAGGGAGTGAAGCCTGTAGATACAGGGGAGAATGGTATTACTGTAGAGGGTGAGGTAAAGCCACTGTGGGTGGAACAGAGTAAGCAATGGGAGAATGGTAGGGATGGGGTCAGATATATAATCCACATTGCTCAGGCCCTTGCAGTCTGCTATAAAATTGGCTTTTGCTCAGAATGAGATGGGGGAACTCTTGGAAGTTTTTGAATAGATGAAGTGACTTGACTTCTATTTTCAAAGTATCACTTTATCAATTAGTGTTGTGAAAAGATAACAGTTGCAGGAAATCAATTGATAGGCTCCTGCAATCACCTGTCAGATGGTGATTGATCATCACTGTCCTACTAGGGTGGCTGTCCTAGAGATGCGTAGATGTGCTTAGATTCTTTATGTGTTTTGAAGTTAGGATCAACAAGATCTCCTGGTACATAGGATATCAAATTAGAGTCATCAAAGTTTTGGGCCTGAATAAGTCAATCATTGTAATTACCATAGTGAGGTTTGAGAAAATTGTTGTACAAGTTGATTTCAGGATTGTTGTGGGGTAAGGGGTCAATAGTTTTGTTTCTGATGAGTTGAATTTGAGAGGAAAGGTGTAGGTGTCTGTGTCGTCTTATACCACATGTGCTATACTTAAAGGTATAAAAACAAAAATGAAATATGATAATGCTTTAATCCAAGAAGCATGTGCATTTTACATTTGGTATTATTTTAAAGATACACTTAGTGCTAATATTTGGGATTGTTCTGACTTTTCCTCCTTATGGTATTGATCCATCTACCACTTTTTAAGTTTAAGATAAGAATATATTTTTGGTTTTACTGGTTTGATTTAGACATATACATCCAGATATTCTTTTATGTATCCATCTTTTGAAGACTTACCTTCAACTATTACCTACATTGGGTCACTATGTGTTTATTTCAAAATGATACCACAATTGCCCAAATACTTTTGAATTATATTTTTGAAAAATTAACTAAAAGATTAGTTATAAACCACTCAGGTAAATTAGTGTTATAAGGGCTGTCAGATGGTTTTTTGTTTGTTTGTTTTTTTTTTTGTTTTGAGACAAGATTTTGCTATGTATCCCCACCTAGCCTGGAATTCACTATGTAGGCCATCTGGCCTTGAGATTCCTTGGTCCTCCTACCTCTGCCTCCTGAATGCTGGGATTATAGGTCTGAGCCACCACACTGGCAAGGGGCTATGAGTTCTTAACCTCTGCTTTGATATATCTCTACATTGACACCTCTTAAGAGCCAAGGAGCACACTGATATATTGCATTTCTTGTACAACTTTTTGTTTCAGCTTGATTTAATAATTGACACTTGTTTCCCATTTGCTTGTTTTTCTATGTGCTTACCCTTCTCCTCCCTCGTCCTCAAATCATTGCCATGATTAAATGCATTTAGGTTTCTCTGTCTCATAACTGTCACTTTTCTAGATCCAGGAGAGACGGCTTATTTCTTAGGCCTGACAGGATTCTATTATCCTGGAAAATCCTTCAGTGCTTTGTCATGTCAGATCAGGATCATATGCCCTCTGCTTTGTTGATTAAAAGACCACTTAATCAATAGCTTCTTAAGAAAAGGAATATGAGATGCTAAGTTTTTGTCCTTTTCATTGTGATACTGCCTTTTTCCTACTCTCACATTCGATTGCTATATTGACTGGGTATAGAATTACAGATTGAAAATTATTTTTTTCATAGAACTTTGAAATCATTACTCTCGTGTCTTCTGTATGCCTTTTTTACTTTCAGGAAGTCTTTGCCACTCTAATTGCTACTTTTCTATATTATTACTTCTGGTATGGTCAGATTTCATAGCTTGCCTTACTACAGTTCAGTCTCTGTTTTCTCCCTCCATTCATTAGTCTTGGCACTTGGTAGGCTCTTCAAATATGAAAACTGTGGCCTGTGGTTCTGGAAAAAATCTGGAGACTTATCTTGGTTTTGGAAACTTTTCTGATTTTATTACTTCGCTAATTGCCTTTCTTCAACTTTCCTACTCTCTAGAGCTCATTTTGGGGCTGGGGTTTAGCTAAGTTGGTAGAGTGCTATTCTACACTATCTGAGGACCCAGGTTCTATCTCCAGCACTGCAAAAATAGAAGGATGTGGCAATCTACTCCCAAAACAATCAGCCATTGAAAACTCTATGAGGTTTGCTGTGAGTCAGACATGACTGACAGCACCTGACAACAACAGAGCTCCTATTAGTTAGATTTTGGATCTATTAAAGTACTGCATTAGAGTCCTCCCCTCCTCCTTTTTTAAAGACAAGGTCTCACTGTGTAACCCAGACTGACCTGAACTTGCTATGTAGCCCAGGCTAGGCTTGAATTTGCAGTTCTCCTCAGTCTCCCAAGTGCTGGGATTACAGATGTGTGCCATTATGGCTGGCTAGCATTCTAATATACTTATTAATGCACTTAAATGTCCCTACTTATTAGTGTTTTGTTCATATTTTCTAGAAGATTTCCTTGACATAAATTTAAATTTTTAAATTTTTACTGTATTTTTAAGGTTGTTGTTAAGTGCTATCAAGTTGGTGTCCGACTCATACTGACCCTACGTACAACAGAGGGAACACTGTTGTCCTGCTTCTCTACTATTCATAGAGTTTTCAAAAGCTGATTGTTTTTTGGGAGTGGGTTGCTGGGTCCTTCTCCCAAGCCAACAGCACCTGGTGTTCCCAGGTGGTCTCCCATCCAAGTACTAACCAGGCCTGGCCCTGCCTAGCGTCTGAGACCTGATGGGATCAGATGTCACAGTGGCATGGCTACAGGCATTTTTAGGGTTAGCAATCATCTTTCTTGGTCAGTGATGATTTCTTTTAGTTAGCATTCTGTTCTTAATTTATACATGTGATATCTTCTTAAGATCGAATTATAGATTGTATTTGTTTATACTTAAATTATTAAGGAATAATTTAGTATTCTCTAAGGAATATTATTAGGGCTGGGATTTAGCTCAGTTGGTAGAGTGCTGCTCTGCAGTCTCTGAGGTCCCGAGTTCGATTCCCAGCACTGTAAAAATGGGAGAAGGATGTGACAGTCCACTCCCTAGGCAATTCCGAAACAATCAGCCATTGAAAACCCTAAGAAAATCTCTATGAGTTGGACATGACTTGATGGCACCTAACAACAACAACAAGGAATATTAAATATTGTTTTACAAATTATTCCCTTTAAGACTATTCTTTTGTTGTGTGTAATGTCTATTACATACAGACTTCTGTTTTTTCCCATTCATTTTGTATGTTGCTCTTATATGGTTGAAGCTGTTCTTAAATGCATGGTTGTCATTTGCTGTTCAGTGTTGACAAGTGGCTCCTCACATGGTGATCCGTATTTCTCTCTATATGTAATGTTTCTTAGCAGATTGTTTTGCTGTATGGTGGTGGGTAGGAAATCAGGCTGCTTCTTCAGGGGAGTCAAAGTTCATTCTTTAGGACCTATTAGAGAAGCTAGAGGGTACTGTTCTAACCTCATGGATGGGGAAATTGGGTTCTGTGTATGGGAGCAGATCACGGGAGTAGATCCGAGGGTAATAGTGAGGTTCAGTATTCATCCTCTTTAAATTTAGTTCTTATCCTCAGTCTTCTTTCCCTTGATATTTCTAGTTTTCAAGTGTGTGAAGCTCAGTATCTCCAGAGAATAACTTGGGTATATTGGGTAGGGGTGGGGTGGGGATGTGGGGGTTTAAACTACTCCCCAGGGAGACTTCACCCAGATCTCTTATTTCTGTTCTGCTCCTCATTCTCCTTCCCTGATTTATCTGGCTTGTCACAGTTTTGTGCATGAATCATCTCACATCTTATTGCTATCTCTCTGAAAGCTCTTGATCAACAACTTCCTCTGCACTCTCACATCTGTGATTAGTGTGTCCAGTATTGCTGAAATGTTTCTAATTTTATCTTACGGAGTTTGCATCTTTTTAATTCCTTTACAGGTATGTGTTTTGAAAGGGGAGGAGATGAGAAGTCTGAGAGGTTAATCTACCATGTTTAACTCGATGCCCTATCCAGCTATTTAAATTTTTATTTTAACTTGCTCTATTGTAACCATTTCATAATCTGTCTTGAAATCATTTCTAGAACAAGTTGTGGTTGTTAGGTGTTGTTGAGTCTGACTCATAGTGACCTTATGTACAACAGAACAAAATACTCGACTCTGTGCCAGGCACATGATCTTTTTTATATTTAAGCCCATTGTTGTAGACACTGTGTCAATCCATCCATGTGGGGCGCGCGCCTCCCAGTCCGGCCTGGAGGTTCGGACGCGCACACAGATACTAAACACAAATTCACTCAAGACCCTCGGGTGAGGCGTGCAGACTCCTGTGGTCCTCAGGACCCCGGAGGAGACAAGAGAAAGGAAAAGCCTCAAGTGCTTTGCCTTCCAGGGGCAAACACCTGTGTTCATCATCTCAGTGGTCACGAGGAGACAGCTGTTGCTTCGTGGGTGATCAGATGGAGAGCAGGTTCTTTTCCTTGTTGATGTTTGCGACGGGAGAGCATTCTTTCCTCATCGAAGTTTCGGGGGAGAGCAGAGGGAGAGGTGTTTCCTCATCGGTGGTCCGGGCAGGAACCCGGGAGAAGGTGCAGAAAGGGGTGCCAAAAGGGGGCCTAAAAAGGGTCGAGCTGCCGCAGCACAGCTCTTTATATAGTTTGCCCATGGAATGGCCTGAGCCAATCAGCTTTCAGTCCAATTGTCCAATCAGGAAGGGTTTTGTACAAACGTGCAACCAAGTTACTTTCATTTTCCCTAGATTTCTAACTTACAAAACCAGATATTCAAATGCCATTTTCCCAGTTTGGGAGTTTTTGCCAATTTCCTCCCAATTTTCCCTACACATCCAGTTGAGAGTCTTTCTTTTTTTCATTCACCTACCACTCTCCCAAACATGATGTTCTTCTCCAGGGATTGGTCTCTCCTGAAAACATGTATGATGAGCCATCCTTGCTTCCAAGGAACACTGTGGTTGCGCTTCTTCTAGGATGGATCTGTGGGTTCTTTTTGCAGTCCATGGTATATTCAATATTCGTCTCTAGCACCAAAATTCAAAGCATCAGTTTTTCTCCTGTCTCCTTTCTTCAACGTCCAGCTTTCACAACAACATATGATAAAACTGAAAATACTGTGGCATGAGTCAGGCATACCTTGGTCTTCAATGTGGTGTCTTTCCTTTTCACCACTTTAAAGAGCTCTTTCATGATAGCTTTTCCCAAAGCAGTGCATCTTTTGGTTTCTTGACTGGTAATTCCACAGGTGTTGATTGTAGAACCAAGTGAAGCAAAATCTTGGACAGCATCAGTTTTTTTCTTTATCATGAAGTTGTTGTACTCACCCAGTTGTAAGGATTTTTGTTTTCTTGATGTTGAGATGCAATCCATACTGAAGGCTTTGTTCTTGGATCTTCATCAGTAAATGTTTCAAATCCTCTTCTCTTTCAGCAAGCAAAGTTGTGTCACTTGCATAATACAGATTGTTAATGAGTCTTCCTCCAATACTGATGCCATATTCTTCTTCATAATGTCCAGCTTCTCAGATTATTTTCTCATCATAGAGATTGAAGAGGTACAGTGAAAGGGTACATCCTTGATGCACACCTTTCTCGAATTTAAATCAAGTAGTGTTTCCTTGTTCTGTTTGAATGAATGCCTCCTGGTCCATGGACAGATTCCTTATGAGTACAATTAAGTGCTCTGATATTCCCATTTGCAATGTTACTCATAGTTTATTATAATCCACACAGTTAAATGCCTTTGCATAGTCAATAAAATATAGGTTGACATCCATTTGGTATTCACTACTTTTGGCTAATATCCATATGACAGTAATGCTGTCCCTGGTTCCACATCCTCATCAGGCTTGATATTCTGACAGTTAGTTGCCTGTCTGTATATTGCTGCAGTTGCTTCTGAATGATCTTTAGCAAAATTTTACTTGTGTATGATATTAATGATATCCTTTGATAATTTTCACATTCATTGGAGCCCCTTTCATGGGAATAGGCACAGATATGGATCTCTTCCAGTCAGTGGTCCAGGTAGCTATTTTCCAAATCTCTTGGTATAAACAGTGAGCACCTCCAGTGCTGCATCTGTTTTTTGAAACATCTCAACTGGTATTCTGTAAATTCCTGGAGCCTGTGTTTGGCCAGTTCCTTCAAGGCAGCTTCTACTTCTTCCTTCAGTACAATTGATTTCTGATCATATGCAAGCCCCTACAGTATAGCAAAGTGACAGATGTGGGGGTGTGGAACAACGCTGGTTATAAAAAATTTTAAAAGCTCATTTTGAAGGATGGTGCTGTGTTTAGGTGTGGAACTGCAACATATAGTGAAGTACAGACAAAAGTTCAGTGAAACTTTAAAGTAGTGATATGCAGATTAGAATTTAATGTAATTAAAGACAAACTTTGCACTTTTACATATCTGGAGTATAGAGTCACCATCTCTTGTACCAAGATTATCTTCCTCCAAAAGGAAAAAAGCCCAAAGAATGATAGCATTTGCCCTCAGGCACATTTTCTTTCTGTTGCTATCAATCTTTATAACTACTTTATGACTACTTTTGTTGTTGTTAGGTACTGTTGAGTGAGTCCAACTCATAGTGAACCTCATAGGGTTTTTGATGGCTGATTGTTTTGGGATTGTTCTGGGAGTAAATTGCTAAAACTGCCTCCCATTTTTGTGGTGCTGGGGATCAAACCTGGGTTCTCAGAGACTGTGGAGCAGCACTCTACCAAATGAGCTAAAAGTACACCCTTATAACTACTTCAGACATGTGTTTATCTTGAAAAATCGCTCTGATTACCATAACTTTTTATAGATTATACTCTTAAAAATAGATGTTAAAAAGAATTCACATTTTATAGTTTCAAGGTTTTATGTGTATTTGTCTGACAGAATATTCTGTGAAGGTTTATAATAATGAATTAAAACCTGTTATTTTTCAAGGATAAGTTTAATATTTAGTAGTCTTATGACAAATAAGTTGAGCTAGGCAAATGAAAGTATACAGAACCATTTTATATTTGTATGTGATTAAATAGTGTAACTAGGGTTGCCTATTTAGTCTTATCAAGAAAACAAAAATTTTCATATTTATTTTCTATAAATTATATAGATTTATCACATCTCTGTTTATATCACTTAAACAGGGAGCAATGTATTTATAAAAAGCACAACTTTCTTGATGGAGTATTTCTTATATTTCTTATTATATACTAATGTAGATTTGTAATATATATTTCTTTTTTTTGTTAGTTACCCTCAACATTCTTTTTTTTTTTAATTGGACATTTTTAATGTACACCTTAATGTGATTCATTCTGACAAGCTTTTCATTGTGGCATTTACATATATGTGCATTTTGATGTACATTATTCATATAGGTGCCCCCTACCATCTTGTATGCTTCCCTCCCACCCTCCCCATCTAAGTCTTCTCTATCATTTACTTGGTAATATATATTTCTTATATACGTGTAAGACTTTTCCTCCATGTGTCTGTCAATTTGCTGTACTGTGGAGGCCTGTGTGTTGCTGTGATGCCGAAAGCTATGCCACTGGTATTACAGATACCAGCAGGGTCACACATAGTGGACAGTTTTCAGCTGAGCTCTTAGACTAGAGAGAAGGACCCAGTAGGTCACTCCTGAAACAATTAGCCACTGAAAATGCTATGAATAGCAGAAAAACACTGTCAAATATACTGGTGGAAAATTAGCCCCCCCAGTTTGGAAGACACTCAAAATATGACTGGGGAACATTTGCCTCCTCAAAGTAGTTTGTTGTTAGGTACTGTTGAGATGGGTCTGACTCATAGCAACCCTATGTAGAAAAGAACAAAATGCTCCCTGATTCTGTGCGAGGCACACAATCTTTTTTGTGTTTAAGACTGTTGTTGCAGCACTGTGTCAATACATCTAGTGGAGGGTTTTCCTTTTTTTCATTGACCTGCCATTCTCCCATACATGATGTCCTTCAACAGGCACTGGTCCCTCCTGACTACATGTCCAAAATATGTAAGACACAGTCTAGCCATCCTTGCTTCCAAGGAACACTGTGGTTGCACTTCTTCTAGGGCAGATCTGTTGGGGTTTTTTTTGGAAGTCCGTGGTATATTCAATATTCATCTCCAGCACCATAGTTTAAAAGTGTCAGTTCTTCTCCTGTCTTCCCTATTCAGTGTCCAGCTTTCATAATCATATGATGTAACTGAAAATACCATGGCAGTGAGTCAAGTGCACCTTCATCTTCAGTGTGACATAATCTTTACTTTTCAACACTTTAAAGAAGTCTTTTGCAACAACTTTTCTCAAAGTAAAGCATCTTTTGATTGCTTGACTGCTGCTTCTGTGGGTATTGATTGTTGAACCAAGTAAAGTAAACCCTTGGACACCATCATACTTTTTCCTCCTCATTGCCATCAACCTTTTGTTGATGAACACCATCAACCTTTTTCCATTTATCATGAAGTTGCTTACTAACCCTGTTGTAAGGATTTTTGTTTTGTTGCTGTTGAGGCACAGTCTATACTGAAGGCTGTTTTCTTTGATCTTCATCAGTAAAAGTTTTAGATCCTCTTCATTTTCACCAGTGTTGTGTCATCTTCATAAGGCAGGTTGTTGATGCATTTTCCTCCAATCATGATACTGCATTCTTCTTCATCCAGCTTTGTGGATTATTTTCTCAGCATAGAAGAAGAGGTATGGTGAAAGGATATAGCTCTGACTCACACCTTTCTTGACTTTAAACCAAGCAGTGTTTCCTTGTTCTATTCAAATGACTGCCTCCTGGTCCATGTACATGTGGCTCATGAGTACAATTAGGTGCTGTGGTATTCCCATTCTTCAGAGTGTTATCCATAACTTGTTATTCACACAATAAAATGCCTTTGCATAGTCAATAAAATATAGATACTATCAAACTATATCATTAATATCACATGCAAGCAAAATTTTACTAAAGATTATTCAAAAGTGACTGCGGCAGTATATAAACAGGGATCTGCCAGAAAATCAAACTTGATTCAGAAGAAGATGTGGAACCAGGGACATAATTGCTGATGTCAGATGGATATTAGCCTAAAGCTGAGAATACTAGAAAGGTGTCTATCTATGTTTTTTTCCGACTATGTAACCTCGAAGTAGAGACTACCTTAATGACAGAAATGGAGTAAAGCCTCAGGGACATCCTTTGGTTTGATTTGGCATGACTCATAATAAGAAAGAATGACTGTAGTCATCCATTAACAAGTTGGAACATGGGATGTATGTAGTACGAATCTAAGAAAATTAGAAGTCTATAAAGGGGAAATGGAGTGCATAAACATCAAATTCTAGGCATCAGTGAGCTAAAATGGACTGGCAGGTACCATTTTGAATCAGATAATCATATGGCCTACTACTACCGGGAATGACAAAGAGAAATAGGGTTGCATTCATCATCAAAAAAGTCATCTCAAGATCTGTTGTGCAGTACAATGCTTTAAGTGATAGAATATTATCCATACATGTGCAAGGAAGGCCAGTTAATATGACTATAATTCAAATTTACACACCCACAACAGAGGCCACAAATGAAGATAGGGAAGATTTTTACCAGGTTCTGCAATCTGAAATAGATCAAATGTGCAATCAGGATGTACTGGTAATTACTGATGAGTGTAATATGAAACTTGTAAATAATGAAGTAGGCCAAGTATTTGGAAAACATTGCCTTGGTGAAAGAAACAATGCTGGAGATCACATGGTAGAATTTTGTCAGGCCAATGACCTTTTCATTGCAAATTTGTTTTTTCCCCCAACATAAAGGGTGACTGTGCATATAGAATTCACCAGATGCAACATACAGGAACCAAATTGACTACTTTGTGGAAAGAGGTGATGGAGAAGTTCAATATCAAAAGTCAGAACAAGACCAGGTGCTGATTGTGGATCAGACCATCAACGGCTCATACACAGGTTCAAAGTGAAACTGAAGAAAATTAGAACACATATACGAGAGCCAAGGTATGACCTTGAGTATATCCCACCTGAGTTTATAGACTACCTCAAGAACAGGTTCTGTTGTGTTAGACATGAATGATTGAAGATAAGACAAATTGTGGCATGACATCAAAGACATTCTTCATGAGGAAAGGAAAAGGTTATTGTAAAGCCAGGAAATAAAAGACCAAATTACATGTCAAAAGAGACTTTGAAACCTGCCATTGAACGTCAAGCAGCTAAATAAAGTTAAAGGAAGACATGACAAAGTTAAAGAACTAAATAGAAGATTTCAAAGCACAGCTCAAGAAGTCAAAATCAAATGTTATAATGGCATATGCAGGGAACTGCCTGAAATCAAGCCAGTTTCAGAAGTGGATGTGGAACCAGGGATATCATTGCTGAGGTCATATGGATATTAGCTGAAAGCAGCAAATAACAGCAAGGTATCTATCTCTCCTTAATTGACTATGCAGAGACATTTGACTGTGTGGATCATAACAAACTATAGATAACTGTGAAGAATGTGAATATCAGAACACTTAATTGTACTCATGAGGAATCTGTCCATGGACCAGGAGGCAATTGTTTGAACACAAGGAAATACTTGCCTGGTTTAAAGTCAGGAAAGGTGTGTGTCATGGTTGTATCCTTTCATTGTACCTCTTCAATCTCTATTGAGCAAGAACACTGAAAAAGTACATGACATCATGATTAGGGGAAGACTCATTAACAATGTGCATTATGCAGATGTCACACTGCTTGCTGAAAGTGAAGATAATTTGAAACATTTAGTGATGAAGATCCAAGAACACAGTATGGGTTGCTTCTCAATATGAACAAAACAAAATTTCTCACAACTAGGTCAGTACATAAGTTTATGATAAATGGAGAAAGGTTTGAGGTTGTCCTAGATTTTGCTTTACTTGGTTCTATACTCAACATCCATGGAATCAGCAGTCTAGATATGAAAAGATGCATTGCGAAAAGCTGTTGCAAAAGACCTCTTTAAAGTGTTGAAAAGTAAAGATGTCACACTGAAGATGAAGTTGCACCTGATTCATGCCATGTTATTTTCATTTGCATCATATGGTTATGAAGGGTGGACATTGAATAAGAGAAACAGGAGAAAAATTGATGCTTTTGAGTTATGGTGCTGGAGACAAATATTGAATGTATCTTGGACTGTGAAAATAACCAACCAATTTGTCCTAGAAGAATTGCAACCACAGTGTTCCTTGAAAGCATGGATGGCTGGACTGCATCTTACATGTTATGGACTTGTACTCAGGATAGACCAATCCCTGTTGAAAGACATCATGTTTGGGAGAGTGGCATGTCAACAACAATAAAAAAGGAATACTGTCAACTAAATAGATTGACGCAGTGTCTGCAACAATGGGCATAATCATAAAAATGATTGTGTGTCTGGCGTAGAATTGAGGACTATTTCGTTCTGCTGTACGTAGAGTCACTATAAGTTGAACCTGACTAGATGGCACCTAACAACAAGAGTAAGCAGGTTTGGGTCCAGTTAGTACTTGGACAGGAGACCACTTGGGAGTACCAGGTGCTATAGGCTTGGTAGAAAGACCCAGGAACCCTCTACCAAAACAATCAGTTATCGAAAATCCTATGAATAGCAGAGAAGCGCTGACAGAGTGCCAGGCATGGCACAGTGTCAGTGTCAGGTAGTGTTTTGTCTTTTGTACATAGATTCTCTGTGAGTTGCAGTCACTCCGTGGCACCTGACAACAATAACAACAACAACATAAAACTTTCAAGTTAACTAGCTTTTGACCACATGGTAATTGGTTTACCATCTCACTGCTTAGTGCAATGACAAAATCTCAGTATTTAGCTAGTATTATTTTAATTTTATCATATATATATTGTTGTTGTTGTTAGGTACCCTCGAGTCGGTATCTGACTCATAGCAACCCTACATACAACAGGGGAAACACTTGTCAGTGCTTCTCTGCTGTTCATAGGGTTTTCAATGGCAGATTGATTTTTTGGGAGTGGGTTGTTGGGTCCTTCTCCCAAGCCTGTAGCACCTGGTGTTCCTTTATGTATATATCTGTGTGTGTGTGTGTGTGTGTGTGTGTATACACATATATATACACACATATACACATATATACACATATATACACATATGTATATATATACATATATACACATATGCATATATACATATATATACACATATGTATATGTATGTATATGTAGTGTTTATTATGATCAAAGTCTATTGTAGTCCTTTATAAAAACTAACTTAATTCCTCTAATAGTCTTCGAAGGTTGGTACTGTTGTTATTCCCATTTTCTGACAAGTAAACCTTAGAAGTGACTAAATTTGCTGGAAGTGAAACACCTGGCAAGTGGTAGGGTCACAATATGAACCCAGGCATTCTTGCTTCTGAGTCCATGATCTATCATCATGATTTATAATAATAATTTATACTCAAATATTGGTTGCTTTGTATCAGCATAAACCTGTTAACACTCCTTCAGTTTTTATCTGAACCATGTTGGACATTAAAGGGCTTTCAGAGTAACCATAAGATTCCAAATGAAGCAAAAGTCTATGACAGAAAGAACTATTGACTGTATTAGTACTAGTAGAATAAAAATAGCAAGGTGAGAACCTTATCAACCTGTACATATAATGATCTTAAAAAATGAAAGTATGATACTGCCTGTATGCCTTCTGGGAAGTTGTGGATATAGAACAAATAATACTCAGCAGTTCTGTTCTATGATTTCAGCTACCATTTGTGGAGATGAGACACCCTGTCACATTGGTGAGGCACTTTGGATATCTTTAAAGAAGGGTTTAGATCAAATGGCTTAGTAGTTACCTGGGAGATTTTGTCCATTTATAGCTAAAGATCCGCACAGAAGACAGGGAGGGTAATAACTCAAGTGGGTGAAAAGTGAGTATAATTGGCCAAATCCTAATACATCTTCCTTTTCCTGTAACCATCCATATCATGTGCCTGAGAGTGGTTGGACGGGGCCTGTTTGCAGAGGTCATCAGGTAAATCTGCATGCTGTCAGCCTAGGGCCTCTTTATTTTTTTCCTTCGAGGTCCTAGTCAATGCACACAAGCATTAGACTTTGCTGGACAGCTTGATGCATGGGTGTATCTCACATTTGTGGGTCAGCAGATAAAAACAGTTACCTAGATTTTTATTAACTTGGGGAAAAAATGAAAAGCCTTATAGACAATGAGGGTGTACAGATGATCTGGTTCTTTCATGGGAGTTAAGTGTGTCCTGGGTGGAGAACTGAACAGAGTCTAATCCCAGAGCCCTACAGCTGCAAGTTCATAGAGTTCAAATGGGAAGTACAGAATGTCCTCATTTGTGTCTGAAGCCAACATGGCACTTGTCATGTGGTATGTGAAGGAGAGAGTAGCATGACTATGAAGGGCCATCCCATCAAGATACTTAGAAACTAGAGTATGAGAAGGGGTTTGGAATTTCACTGTCTTACAATAAGATCTAGGGCTTTTAGGAAAATAATGCTTTCTGGTCACCTGCAAATTCAGAATTGTGAGAGGCTTGGAGCACAGGTGGGGGTTTGGTTTGTAACCTTTGGCCTCAGCCGACTCAGGCTTGAATCACAGTTCTACCCCTTTTCCTATGACTGTGGACATGATGCTCGCCATCTGTAAACTTCATTTTACTCTTATGTAAAGTCTGGAGAAAAATAGTACCCCACTCCTGGGATAGTAAATAGGATTAAGTGAGCAGCCCAGTGAAACACCAGTACATTCTAGTGCCAATAGTCTTAGTGGCAAACATTATTATCATCATCAGCAGCAGCACCTTCCTCTTTTCTCTGCTCATCTTGTTGATTTCATGTGCTGTTTCTCAAATTTTGCTTCTACCTTGGTTACTTTTGTGGGTGTCCTTTTTGGCTTTGTTGACTCATCTTATACATCTAAAATCTATCCTCATGATTCCTGCTAGTGAGCTTTCTGAAATGCAGCTGTGCTCATGTCCCTTCACTGCTAAATCTCTTTTACTGCCCCTCATACCCTTCGGGATAAAGCCTAATTTATTTGTCATGGAACTGTAGCATATATGCTCTTTAGTGATGATTCTCATGGTTTTAGGAAGAGATTCTTTCTTGGGTTTAAGTCCCTGGTGGTTATTTTTCAGTTGATACAGACTACCATTCACCATCTTGGAGGAAGGGACTAAGAATTATGTGCTCCTCTCTCTCTCTCTCTCTCTCGCTTTCTTTTAATAGTGAGGGACTGAACCCAAGGCCTGGCACATAGTTTGTAAGTGCTCTACTACTAAGCTGTTGCCCAGCTCCTTTTATACACACACACACACACACACACACACACACACACACACACACACACACACACACATTTAAATCTTGAATCAGGGTCTCACTAAATTACAGAGGCTGACCCTGGCCTAGAACTTGAGATCATCCTACCTCTGCTTCCCCAGTCGCTGGGACTATAGGAGGATGCCACCATACCCTGCAGGAATTGTTTTCTTGCTGTACCCTAGATCATAAAGTCAGTGTCTGAGCAGTGTTATTGCTGCAGTGGCCGGTTTTATGAAAAGGAGATGATAATCTCAAGACCCCCACTGTAATCATGCAGCTCTTTAATCACATCTGAAAATATTTATGTCAACCCTCCATGTATTTAGTGAACTAGAGTGGACTTGTTCTTTCTGAATCTCAATTTGATGTCTTTTTCATTTAAATAAGTTTTGTGTTTGCTGTGGAATAGAAATTTTATTGAAATGTGGTAGGAAATAGGGTCTGTATATTAGCTATTTTCATGTTATTTTGACCCTACCAGTATTCTGTATGACTGTTTTGACAATATAGAGAATTTACGAAGAAGGCTGATAATCAGAATCAGCTTCCCAGTAGTAGCCAGGTCTCCTGTGGGAGATAGCATTATTAAGAGGAATTCTTTCATGTTTAGGCTTATTTTTCCTTTTTGGTTACAATTGTATGTAAGAACTCCATACTTACAGAGCTGATATTTTTGCAGATACAAACACAGGCTTCATTTTCTAGTGTATGGCATTGATTTGCATTTTTCATTATATTTTGCATACAGGTCACTGCACTGTTCTGATGAGAAAGAAAAACTGCTTTAAATTCTGGCCATTTCTTCTACCAAGTTAAAAAAATTCTCCCCACAGAAAAGCTTTTTGTCAGCAGGGTTCTGTAGTTTGTGGGGTATACTAGGAAAAGGTGCATAAAAATGTGAAGCACATGAATGAAAGAATAGCACTTTTAGCTTATGTGTGGAAAATCAGATTCCTTTTTCGTATTGTTATAGGAAGTTTTTTTAGAGTTTGTATATATTTGCTCTTTTTTCCATTTTGAAATGATTGCTCTGTGTATTCTTCCCAAAGATATTTAAAATATGACTACTTCTGTGGAATGTAAATATTAAGGTTGATGTCTAAAGGTCATTTTTAAAATTTAAAACATCTGCAGTACTTCATATTTAAATATTTATTGAACAGAAATTGTATAAGTAATATAAGCTGGTGGGGAGTCCTGACCTGGAACAGATGCTGGTCTGTGTGCTAAGACACATTTGCAGGAAGTATGCCAAGGTTAGCACCCACTAGGTAGGTGTTCCCAGCTGGACAGATATCTTCAGGGCTTTCCCCATTGTTTTATAACTTGTCTTCATTATGGATAGGTTATGTAGATTCCTGTCTTTATTACTTTCCCTTTAACTGTACATTCATGGTTGTGCTTTTTGGAATTTCTGAGAAAGGCTCATTCAGGGAAGTGGATCAGGAGGCCAGAAATTGGCCACGTTTGTGTTGCAGAGGAACTATGCTATGTTGCTTTTTTCTTCCTAGAGTCAATACTTTGGACTCAGTGGACTCATTGCTCAAGAAGAAGTCCCAGTGAGAGAACATTCACTTAGTCATTGACTTTGGGTCTTCTGCCCTCCACCAGATGGATTGACACAGTTTCTGCAACAATGGGCTTAAACATTAATAAGCTCGTGTGCCTGGCACAGAATCCGGGAGTGTTTCCTTCCACTGCACATAAGGTTGCTGTGAGTCTGACTTGACTTGACAGTACCTAACAACAACAACAACAACAACAGGCCTTTGCTCTTTTTAATATTTCTCTTTCTAGATCCTCTCTTACTTGGCATTAGTCACAAACTTGCTGACTAAGCAGAGAGAAGTTTAAGGTGGCTCTGATATACATTGTTCATTTTCTGATTGCTTTGCTCCTTTAAAAACACAGCCCTAAACTGGCCATGGTGGCACATGCCTGTAATCCCAGCAACTCTGGAGGCAGTGACAGGAAGATTGTGCATTCAAGGGCAGAGGTAGCCTGCATAATTTACCAAGACCCTGTCTCAGAATGAAAAAAAAAAAAAAAAGTGGGCTGAGGGTGCAGACTAGTGATAGAACACTCATAAAGTATGTGTGAGGCTGTACCTCCAAGTACTGCAAGGAAAAAAAAAACAGATCTATAGTGTTAAAGAGGCTAATGTAATAAAGATCATTGAGGAAGGACAAATATCTTATTAGAATTAGGTAATTTGGGAAAGGGTATAAAAGCAGACATGGGTGGCCCATATAAATTAAAGAGATGGTCCACATCATTGTGGATGCCTGAGAGGTTGGATTGCACTGGGGTGGAGAGCTTGTCACTTTTTATCTTTGTGCCTTAGTGCTTAGCACTGCACCTGATGTGTAGTAGGTGTTCAGTATGTTTTGGTGAATCACTCAGTAACTGCCAAATGAAATGTGGGTAGTAGCTGTGATGTAAGAGGAAAGTAATGATTATGGTACTAATACTAAGAATACGGAGGAAGCCAAGAAAAGAAGGCAAATGATCCCCCCCCAAAAAAAACAATTAAAACATACCCATTTAATTTTAATTGGAAGGTGTTTGATTAAAATAGAAACTTAGTAAACCAAAAGTATACATTCTGTATTAAGCTTTTTCATACTTATAAATATTAAAATTGAACCTAGAGTTTTAACCTTAGAATATAGAATGTTTTACATTTCTAGGCTAACCCAGGTGAACTCTCTTATTTTTTCCTGTATTTGTAATTAGCATATGTTAACTATACAAAAGAATGGGCTTTGTTTTGACATTTTCATGTATGCATATAATATGCCTTGTTCATATTCACTCCAACAATTACCCTTTATTATCTCTTCACCCTCTCCCTGATCCCCTTCCTTTTCCCTAATAATCTGCCTTCTACTTTTATGTCTTTTTCTCCCCTAGATTGCATATATCAGAGAAAACCTGTAATACTTGTCTGTAAGTTCTTATTCTAATTTGAGGTTTGTATTGGGTAAATGGCAGACTTAATATTCAGATACTAGTTGTTTAATGAATTAAAACAAGTATAATTGAATTTTTGTCAACTATTTGACTATTCAAAGTAGTATTAACATTTAATGTTATAAATAAGTTAACTGGTTGACTGCATACATAGGGTTCTGTGTGTTAATTAAAGATTTTCGTATAAATGTTCTTTAAGAGCCAATTGATTAAAAGTTGAAAATATTCAAATTGGTACATCCTTAGAAAATATCTCACTGGGAAAATTGATCAGTTAAAGGTGTGTGAGCAAGAATACTGAATGCTTTTAGGTATGAATGATAAAAGATTAATCATTCAAGACTGATATGCTTGAATCTTATCCTTGTGCATCTCTGAGCAGCTAGGTTGCTACTTCACGTAAGAACAGACATGATTTTGTGGGTTATATAGTCATATGTGTCTAGAATACTTTTCTCAAGTGAAATTGTTATTGCTGTTTTCTTGCTTATGACACCCTGTTGCTTTCAAGTTGTTAGTCAGGGCCACATACCGGACCCTTCATGATTGCCTTTTATCTTGCTTTCTGCCTTTCTGTCTCCTCTTTCACCTCTCTTATCCCTCCAGCTCCCCAAGCTTTCCTGCAGGGAACTCCTTATACTCCCTTAATTATGGTATAATATTTTTTACCTTGTTTCTTTTACCCATGCTACTCCTTCTGCATAGAAATCTCCTACCTGACATTATGAGGTCCTAAAAAATGTAACATCAGAAATATTTATTGGTTCCTTTTGGCATTACACTGTATGTATTATAGCAATAAACAATTGAAATATTTCTACCTCAGGAAGCAATGCAGAAGAGTCTAGAAATAATTCATTTGACAAGTACTTACTGAGCACCTACTTTTTCCAGTCACTATTCCTGACTCTGGAGATTTAAGAATGAGCAGCATGGAAAAATTTCTGCTACTGTGAAACTTTTATTCTACTAGGGATGATAGGCAGATAGTAAGTAGATATATAATCTGGTCAGGCTGGAGTACAAGGAATATAAATCACAGCAAAGAAAGAGGAAAGAGAAATGGGAGGGGCTGTTGATAAAGTGGTCAGGGAAGACATTCCTGAGAAGCTGCCATTTGAGTGTAGATCTGGAAGAAGGGAGGGAGCAAACCCTTGGAATATATGGTGGAAGAATGACTCCAGAAGAGGGCTCAGCAGCCTGAAGGTGTAGAGAGCTTAGTGTTCTTAAGAAACAAGAAGGAACTGAGAGTGGGTTGAGTGTTGTGAACAAAAGGCCTGATTGCTTTTGGGATTGCTTCAGGAGTGGATCACATCCTTCTCCCATTTTTGTGGTGCTGGGCATTCAACCCAGGTCCTCAGAGAGTGTGGAGCAGCACTCTACCAACTGAGCTAAAATGTTTCATGGGTATGCCAAATGTGTAAAAAAGTACTTAAGTACTTGAAGAAAATTAGCTGACATATGCTACTTGATGTTTCTTCTACTAGACAGTTATTTTTAGTTGAAATTATTTGTCCCCACAGTTACATATTTATATTTTCAGTGCAGGGGGAATATCTTAAAAAAAAGGACTTCTGCAGAGTCTTGGGGTAGTGAAATTTCTCCTGTGCTTGCATACTTTGTTCTAATGATAATTCATTTTTTCTAGTTTATATTCTCATTTTAATTTGATGCTAAGTATAATGGTAATACAATAATGAATTCTGCCTATATATTTTCTTTATTGTTGATAGGTTCTCTTGAGTAGGCTCTAACTTATAGGGACCTGATGTACAACAGATGAAACACTACCTGACACTGTGCCATGACTGTCACTATTGTCAGTGCTTCTCTGCTACTCATAGGGTTTTCAATGGCTGATTATTTCAGGAATGAGCTGCCAGATCTTTCTCCCAAGCCTACAGGACCTGATATTTCCAGGCAACCTCCCATCCAAGTACTAACCAGGCCCAACCCTGCTAAGCTTCTGAGATCTGGTTGAGATTGGATGCCAGAATAGACAGAACTTTTCTTACCTACTATTAAAATCTACTTTCTTAGTTGTAGTACCTTATGCTACTTACACATAGTGGTAAAACACTTGCATGTGAGAGGAAGAGCAGAATGACAGTGGGCCTTACTGATTGAAATTTAACATGTGGGTAGATTATACTTCTACTTGGGTATATGCATCATCGATGATTCACCAGATTTTAATAAGAAAGCCAGTTATTTGTGCATGTATTGAAAGCCAATGTCTCATAATTTTATTCCTTCTTTGATCAGATAGAACATTTTGTTTAGTATTCTCTTGGAAGACAGAGTCCTGCTCCTTGATTGACATAAATTATCTTAAAACATCCCCCGATTTTTTGGAAATGTGTGCCTGCCAAGTTAGAATTGTTTATTTAGTTGCTGTTGGTGAAATAAATTCCTGATGAATTTTTAAAAATCTTGTTCATAGTTTGTAGTGGCATTCAGGTTTGAATATATTGTGTAGCTGATTTTCTTATTGGCAAATGTAAATTTCATCTCTTTTCCAAGCATTTGCTATGCAATAAATTTCCCTTGTATGTTCTGGATGGTGGTAAAATATCTTCTCATTCTAATTTGTTCATTAAACCTTGTTTTTTTTTCAGGTTTATTATATAACCATGAATTTTCAGTTCTGACCTGACCCTTACCCTACAGCTTTATAGTTAAAATGGGAAAATACACTGTGAAAAGGAAGAAAGTGTGTGTGCATGGAGAAGTGTATGCTAAACTTTCTCATTAAAACATATGAACTATAATAGCTCTTTCCAGCTTTAGTTCAAGGAAAGTGTTTGATTTTTGGGGGATGGTCAAAAGCAAAATGCAGTAGCAATGGAAATAAATACAGCTGATGAGGAAGAATCCATAGGAACTGATGGAATCAAAGAGTGTATGAGAAGTGAGTCCTATAGTCTATGCCTGATATAGGCTGATCTGAACCACGGGAAGTCAGACCAGTACCAGACCTTACAGAATAAGCATAAGCCCAAGGAAATGGATATCTGTGGTATCTAAAAGCTTTAGTGTTCAGTTACTCCTAAGTATATGTTGTCACTGGATTCTGAAAGCTCTTGCTTTGTTGAGACCTGGTCTAAGCAATTTATACACCAATTAGCCTCACAACAGTTCTCTTTAAGTATGTTGTTGTTACGTGCCCTTGAGTCACAGCTAGTTCACACTAACCCTAAGTACAACAGAACTAAATACTACTCAACATTGTGCTATGTACATAGTCTTTTTATGTTTGAACTCACTGTTGCTGTCACTGTATCTCCTCTCATTTGAGTTGTGCCACATCAGTGCAAGGAGGTCAGAGGGGCTTTACTCCATTCCCATCATTAAGGTCAACTCTACTTTGAGGAGGTAACTCTTCCCCATTCATTTCTTGAATGTCTTCCAGCCTGGGGGTGCTCATTTTTTGGCACCATATTTAACAGTGCTTCTCAGCTATTCATAGGGTTTTCAATGGCTAAGTCTTTCAGGAGTGGCCTGCTGGGTCCTTTTCCCTAGTCTATCTTACTCTGAAAGCTCAGATGAAGCTGTCTACCACGAGTGGCACTGAAGGTTTCTGAAATACCAGTGGCATAACTTTCAGCATCACAGCAACACACATGCTCCCACAGCAGGACAAGCTGACAGACGTGGGGGCTTTTAAGTGTATGAATTATTATTATTGTAAGTAAAGTATCTTGCGCAAGGCTTGGGTTAGGAACCCAGGTTTGTTCCATTCTGGAGGTCACCTTCTTCTTCTAGCTGTTCTGTCTCTTTTTATGGAAGTTAGTGCTCCACTGTACCTTTGTGTGGTTTCATCTATGATGTTTTCTCTTTTGTTCTTATCAAGCTTGTTTCGTTCCTTAGAGTTCTCAGCTAAATGACATTGATGGGGTTGCCAGGAGATATCTGAACTGTGGTGGATCCATTCCACCTCTTTCCTTCAAGTCGAGTAGTCCTGCTGGTGCTATAGTTGGTTAGTATTTGCCCTTAGAAGGTACTGGTTGTCATGGAGTCAGTTAGGAAGTGGCTTCATATTTTACATGAACTTAATTTTCCTTGAATGAGTTGGAGAAACAAAGACTAATGAGGGAATCTGGTGCTTTACGGAAAGATTGATAAAACTTAAGTTTATTGATTTGGCCTTTCTATTGTGATAAGTAAAACTTCGCTTTCTGTAAATCAGACTCAGTATTTGGGGAGAGGAATAGAGAGATAAAGATGACTTTCAAGTTCTTCATGTCCAATTCTTGCCAGTAATTCCCAAAGCTAAATTTTTGTTAAGAAATATGGAAAAAAACTTTGATTAGCTACATCCAGGGAAAGTAGGAAAAGCCACATCTTTGAACAAGATGGGCAGGCAGTGTACTAGGAGACCCTGGAGTCCATCCAAATAATCTTCCACCAGACGGGAGAAAGGAGCCATTGTTCATAGGGTTTGGATTACGGAACTTGTTTCCCTCTGTTAGGCTGTGCCCCTATGATGTTACAAAGGCTCTTTGTTACATTTTTCTAATTATATCCAGATATTGATAACAATTCTTGTGCTTAGAGTGATCATTGCTACTCTTTGGGCATACAGTCCCCCTTTCTTCATCTTGCCTATTGAATTCTTTGTGATTCTAATATTTAGAATTTGATTACCTAAAGGGAAAATCTGCCAATTTTGCTCCATTCATCTTTCTGAGGCTGACCTCAGTCTCCTGGAATATTTTCTGTTACTTTTTCAATGGGAGTTATTTCCTGTATAATGTTTATTTGTGTAAGTTTCCATTGACAGGAGTAGTATGTCTCATTCATCTTATACCCAATGTAGCACCAAATACACAGCTTAATAAATGGCTGGTAAATGCATAGAATATGGAAAGAAATTCTTTTGGAGTAAAATGCATGAAATAGATTTACTCATTATAATGTCTTCCCATCACTACTTTTCTTTTTTCTTTTTTACACACTCCACATAGTCCCTAGTGTGCTTTTCTGGCTTTTTCTAAAATCCCTTTGCTGTAACTTCTTTAATTTTTAATAACCTTCTTTCCTTCATGACCAGAAACCTTTAAAGGCCAGGATTGGAAACTGATTTCACTTTCATAATTTCCATGACATTCTTAGCTACTTAAGAGTAGTAATATTTACCAAAAATTTATAGGTAGTATCTACAGGGCTAGTCAGTTTATTTCCCTATAGGTCTTGTGCCTCAGATTTTAGTATGTGCTACTGAGGCCCCGAGTTCAATTCCCAGCACCGCAAAAATGGGAGCAGGGCCTGGCAATCCACTCCCAAGGCAATCCCGAAGCACTCAGCCATTGAAAACCCTATGAGGGTTGCTATGAGTCGGTATTCGACGGCACCTAACAACAACAACCATAGCAACTTGAATACCTGGTTAAACTAATTGGTCAAAACAGGCTTTCTGTAGATGCAAATAAATGATTGATAGCTCATGCTCCGTGGCTGTCCCTTATAAACTATAAGAATAAGTAACAAAATTTTAATATATTTAACTTAGTATGAATTTATAGAATTATTATATGTAATTAAGTTTATTAATTAGATTTGTGAGAGCCTTTAACTGCTATTAAACGCATCCTTTCCTACTATGATGTAAATCAACATCTTTTTCTAGATGTTTTAAAGCAACACACCTATTAACATATCTATTAAACTATTCAATAGTTTAATACTATTGAATAGTTTAACACATCTATTAAACTATTTAGCTTTAGCTTTGGCATTTGTGCTTCATGGTCGCTTTGCATCCTTTTTGGACATGTACGCACTCTTGTTTACAAGGAAGTGAAAATCAGATCGAAATGTCTGAAGGGAAATGTGAGAATTATTGGAAAGATAAGTTTGGTAGAATAAAAGCAAGGCCTGAGCAACTGCTGCTTCTGAGCTGACCCCTTCCCTGCTTTGCCACCATTGAAGGTGGTGGGCTGGAGTGAAACAGAGCCCTTGTTAGAAAAAGTCTCATGGAAGGAGGACTGGTCTAGGCTGGATTCCTTGTCCAATTCTGGACAGGGCACAGTTCTCCCTAGACTGCTATGGACAGGGTAGAGTGCGGAGTGATTCTTTAAGAAGACAGAAGAGATGTATTGACTACTATAAACAATTGATTCTACTTCTTAAAGGTAGGAATCTAGTCTATTTTAGTAACCACTCAAGAGAAATATTCTACAAAGAATGAGAAGGATCCAGCCAGTGTTTGGGTGTTGCTATTGGTCACTTGTCATATTGCATACTGAAGAGTTGTGGAATAAGATAAAACATTTTGGAATTCTTAATATCCTTGTTATGCATTTTTGGAGTGAATTTGATTCTGTTATACCAGTGAGTTTGGGCTGGTTAAGTGATCATAAGATGAATCTTCATTAGCCAAAAGCCTACTTTAGTTTGCCTTTTGTGGTTTTAGAATAATGTAAATTTTACCAATGTTAGTTTGAAAAGACACATAGTAAAAAAAAAAAATGGCCACAGGAAAGTCAATTAAATTATGTAGCAGCAAATATTTTAATTTGAGTTTTTTTGCTTGGTTGTATTTATTGTTGTGTATATAGCATTGATACCAATTCTTTAACATGGTCGTACTCTTTATTTTATTTCTTAAGTATACAAACTGAGGCAAAGTACCAGGCACTTTAGTGCATACATGTAATCCCAGTGATTTGGCAGGAGGATCACGAATTAAAGGCCAGAGGGAGCCTATGCAATTTAGTGAGCCCTGTCTCAAAATAAAAGACCAAAAAGAATTAGGGGTGCAGCTCAGTAGTAGGGCACTTGCCTAGTCTGCACAAGACCCTGGGCTCAACACCTTAGTACTGGAAAAAACGAAAAAGGCAAAGGAAGCAAATTAATTAATGAATAATGTTTTTTTGAAAAATATTTTAAAGTACATCTGAGATCAGTGGCAGAGTTTCCCTAGATTTAAAGATGTTATATGTAATTAGAAATTATTTCTGTATGTCCATTTGGCTTTATTTTAGGAAGATTTTCATTCTTTTAGGATATTCTCAACTTTGGGATTTTAGAAAGCTAGGTTGAAGTTCCCAAAAGCAGTAAAACTGACTTACAACCTGAACTAGAAAACTTCTTCCCCTGCCTTTCACAGTTAGTTCAAAATCTTAGGTAAGTTGAAAAAAAAAAATACAGACTTAGTTCCTTAAGGAGCTTTTTGATAGTCATGGACTTGTAGCCTCCATCCTCACTGGCATCCTGACACTAGTGAAAGAGACTATCCTCCCACCACCTCTCAGTGCCTTGACTTTTCCTTTTGCTGCCACCTGAGGATTTTGTGCCTGCCATTGGAGTCTTATAATCGAATTTACATTTCAAGAGTAAATTTATTGGGTTGTGATAGTATCACATGTCTTTATTGATAAAATATGTTCCATTTTTTCTCCTTTAGAAACCAGAAAACACTCAAAGTGGAGTAATACACAGTAGAAAATCTTGAAGTTAGCATTAAATGACACCAATGTCATGGATAGTTTTGGCTACTGTAGTTAAGAAGTGGCTTTTAAACATTCAACTCTAACTCTTCCAGAATTTTGCTACGTTTTCAGAAAATACTTTAAGTAAATGACATTTCTCCAAATGTATGGGAACATAAGTATTGAATGGCATCAGTGGAGAAGAATTAAGTTGTAAAAGTTTTTAGACTTATTAAAAAGTTAAGGTTTAGGTTTATTATAACAACATGAACATTTAAAAATCAATCAGTACCATGACCATTTCACTGTAAATGTATACAGTAGAAATACTATTGTTAGGTGCCATGGAGTTGGTGTCCAACTCAGTGACCCTACATACAACATGTGAAACACTATTATTAGTCCTTCTTTAGGGTATTCATAGGGTTTTCAGTGGCTGATTGATTTTGGGAGTGGGTTGCCACATCCTTCTCCCTAGCCTGCAGTATTTGGTCTTCCCAGGTGGTCTCCCATCTAAGTACTAACCAGGCCTGACCCTGCTTAGCTTCCAAAATCTGATGGGATTAGACGCCACAGTAGTACAGCTGCAGGCTAGAAATATTGTTGTTGTTGTTGTTGTTAGGTGCCTTCGAGTCGGTATACGACTCATAGCGACCCTCATAGGGTTTTCAATTGGCTGACTGTTTCGGGATTGCCTTGGGAGTGGATTGCCAGGCCCTTCTTCCATTTTTGTGGTGCTGGGAATTGAACTCAGGACCTCAGAGACTGCAGCACAGCATTCTACCAACTGAGCTAAATCCCAGCCCAAAATATTAGGGTTATATAAAATTGAAATCATTTGAAAACCATTTTATTTTTGAAAATTTTTTATCTTTATTGCTTTTCAAAATTAAAAATTTCTTCATTTAGATGTAAAGATTTAAAGAAATTAATTCATAAGCTAGGTGACTTATTGTAGTTAGTTATATGCATAAGGATAGGGTTTAGCTCAGTTGGTAGAGTGCTTACTCTGCACACTATGAGGCACTGCAAAAATGGGAGAAGGACCTGGTAGCCCACTCCCAAAACAATCCTGAAAAACAATCACACATTGAAATCAATCTGCCTGTTAGTAGCAGAGAAGCACTGACATAGTGCCAGGCACGGCACAGTGCTGGGGAGTGTTTCATTCTGTTGTACATAGGGTTGCTATGAGTCAGATCCAACTCAATGATACCTAACAACACCAATATGCATAAAGTAGCCCTTTTCTCCACCATTTCCATAATCTTTAAAAAGTTTTCGTAATGTTTCTTTTTCCTTGTTAACACAGAATCAGGGAATGTTTCATCTGCTGTACACAGGGGTTGCTGTGATGGCACCTAACAACAGCAGCAGCAACATCCCTTTCTTCAATTACATCTTTTTTCCATATTTTTCCTTAATTGTCTGTATGACCCTACTTATGTGAAGATCATACATCTGGCAGTGTCTGAGTTAGCTCCGGGTAGACTGGCTTGAAACAAGAGTGTCTGAGTGGACAGGAAGAACCACAAAACCTGTTGGTTAAAGCCCATGTATCTTTCTCTCAGGAGAAATTTCCCAGTTCTGCTTTGAACAATCAAACCTGTCTTCTAGTCACACCCTGTTACATAAGCCTGCCTATTTGCCCAAAGATGATTAAAGAAGCTTCTGGCAAGACTAAGCATGGTAATGCTAGAAAGAGGAGGCACATAGTAAAACCTGATGGCTGAGGAGAGTGAATCATAAAAATGAAGCAGAAAAATACATGAATATCAGGTTATTGAGTTTAGGAGCCAGTGGGCCCAGCGTATGCACTATAAACACTGAAGGCTGTTACTAGTGTTCATAATTGACCCCATTGTGAGCTGAAGTAATCTGAAGATTGTGCTTATTATAATTCATTTAAAAAGTCAGAGAAGTATATGAATCATTTTAGAATTTTAAAAAAATCTCATAAGGGCAGACATTTCAGGGGATTAATTTTTGTTTACCCACAAAAATGAACTTAAGTAGATGTCAGATTCTAGCTTTTTGTGTCTAGTGGTGGCATCTTTTTTCTATATCCAATGAGATGGTTTCTTTTTATGTGAGACTTTTATATCTTTTTTTGTTTTTGAAACTAAAAACTTTTCTGTAACCTCTACTGTGTTGTTCTGTGGTGTGGCCTTAGATACGTGTCAGTGTCCCCTAATAAAGATATTCTTCATAGCCTGAATATAATGATTAATTTCCTGTAGCTTTGCCCTTGAGTCACTGTCTTCACTGCTGCTTTATGGCCAACTATAAAAATGTGTTTGTTGACGTTGTTTTTTTCTTCTCACACGTTCCTCAAGTTCCACATCCATTCCACACACATCTACAGAATTTGTTTGAACTCCTGTCACCAGTGACTCTTTCTACTATTTATTTATTCAAAAGCACTTAGTGCTAATCTTGGAGCTGGGAAGACACAGGACGACAAATGTGTAGAAGCTCAAGTTCATGAGCAGTTTACATTATAAGGGTGATGAAGATAAAGTAAATTAGTGACAAACTGGTGCAGTGTGATAGGGAAGGAAAGGACTATGAGGAAGAAATTCTTGAGATCCAGCTGAGCAATGAGGAGAAGTCATTCAAGTGATCATATGAGGAAGAACATTCTTGGCACAGAGAACAAGAAAGATAAAGATGCCTGAGGCAGGAATCAACTTGGAGAAAAAGGAAAGTTGTTCATTGTGAGTGCACCATAGTTTGATGGGACTGCAGGTACCCTGCTCAGATCCTCTTGATCACTGGGTACTCAACACACCTGGAGGACCTTGCTCTAAAGGCCTCTGTCAGTGGTTGACAGCCCAGGGGTACAAAAGACTTTCCCTCTTGCTTTGAGTAGGGCTAATGTTAGGTGCAGGCTGGGATTTAGCTCAGTTGGTAGAGCGCTGCTCTGCAGTCTCTGAGGTCCTGGGTTCAATTCCTAGCACCGCAAAAATGGGAGAAAGATGTGGCAATCCACTCCAGAGGCAATCCCAAAACAATCAGCCATTGGTAAACCCTATGAGGGTTGCTATGAGTCTGACACAACTCGACGGCACCTTACAACAACAACAATGTTGGGTGCAAGTGTTTCATCTGACATTACATTCTTGTTTTTTCCTGTCCTTATCCTGCCTCCTCACGCCTTCTCATTGAAGGCCCTCAATAAATCAGGTGAACAAGGATCCTGACTCAGTTCTCTTTCTAGGGAACCCTAACCTAAGGCACATAAAAACACATTTTTGACCTTGCTTCTGAGCTCCGGATCCTTGTATGGTGCCATGTTCAGCATGTTCACTAGCATGTGACAAAGATACTTAGAACTCAATATGTGGAAATTTATTTCCATTTTCTCCTCAATTTATTTCCTTTCCTCCTCAAGCTGTTGTTTTCTGATATCTGCTCCTTTAGTTTATGGCCTTATCCCTCACCTAGTTGTCCTAGAAGTTCAGAGTTGTACTTGAGTTTTTCCTTTCCATTAGACTCACGTCCAGTCCCACAACAGGTAACTCATACCGAATGTCTCTCACCTCTTTTGCCTCTCTGTCCTTGATATCATTGTTTTATTTAGGGCTTTGTCTAAACTTCTATCTTAGGTTCCCAAATGGCTTCCTCTTTTCCTCTTTGACACTTCCAAATCCATTTTCTACACCATTTCCTTGTTTTACAATGAAAATTTCTATCCAGTCCTTTTTCTGCCTGTTGTCTTGTGGGGCCTTCCTTTTGGATTAAATGGGAATTTCCCAAAGGATAAAATTCCTGACTTCTTAGCATGGCCCACAGGGCCCTTTTTGCTCTGGCAGTGAACTCCCTTTTCTTCAGCCTGGACAGCGGCCACCACCTTGTGTACTGCCTGCTTGTTTCCTCAGATAGTTTGCAGCTTCAGGCCTCATGCTGTTCCTCAAATGCCCATCTCCTCCTGGGCAGAGCCAGGAAGCCTCAGCTCTATGGTATTTCCTCTCTAAAGTCTTTTCTGAACCACCCAAGGGAAGTGATTTGTGCCCAACCAAGTGCTCTCTAAAACTCACTTTCCCCAGTGCAGTGGCACATGCCTGTAATTGGGAGACAGAGGCAGGAGGATCACGAGTTTGAGGCCAGCCTGGACTACATAGTGAGACCCTGTCTCAAAATCAAACAAAAACCAATAAAACTTATTTGATTGTAATTAATTTTTTAAAAGATTTATTTTCTGGTTGGTTTTAATTAATTAAATATTTGGAATCAGATCTAAATTCTCTTTTCAAGTTAGATCTCATCTGATCTACTGGCAATTTTAATTCCAAACAATCTCTCTATCCTACATTGGTATGCCATTATTATTATTATTATTATTATTATTATTAAAATGTATTTTTGGTAGTGCTGGAGATCAAACCTAGACCTTTGTACATACTAGGCAAATACTCTACAACTGACTTGATTTATTCCTAGTCAGTTATTTGGTTCCTTGAATGTAGAGAACATGGCTGTTCACATGTCTGTATACATTCATAGATGTTTGTTAAATGAATAAAAGAATAAAGGAAAAATCTTACTGTGTTAAGCTTATTGGGTTTTATACGGAATACTTTACTAAATGAACACTTTCCATCCCTTTTAGCCAACCTGTTTGGGGAAAAAAAAGACATAGGAACTACTTAGATGAAGTGACTAAGATAGCACTTTTAAAATGGATATTTTTCAAGGAGCATTGAATGATAAAGAAGGGGAGATTGCGTATGAACAACCTATAACATTAAATTATGGAGTTGAGAAATTCATTATTTTAAACATTTATTTAATATTTACTAGATGCCCAGTCTTGTATTATGTGCTGTGGGTGAATACAAAAGATGCAATTGATATGATTTGTCCATCAAAGGGCTTGAAATAAGGAAGGTGCCAATAATACCAAAGAGTTTTGGGAGGAAGCATATAACTAAATCGTAAGTGATTCAAATAAGTGCAGTTGGTTCTGAAAAAGGAGGGTTTCTGGGCTGGAGGGATGAGCAATCACAAACAAAACCTCAAGTCTTGAAAGACATGTTGAAATAAAGTCCATTCTGCAGAAATGATGTTCAAATAATTCAGTAGTTTTCAGATACTAAGGAAGTAATTTTCTTTCATGGCTTTGGTAAAGAAAGAAGTACATAATACTTGCATTTTTTTTTCTGATACTGGGGAGTTGAACCCAGGGCCTCACACATACTTTGCAAGCACTCCACCACTGAGTTGCACCCCTAAAATCCCTCTTTTATTTTTTACCTTGAGATAGGGTCTTGCTAAATTATAGAGGTTGCATCTGGCCTCTAACTTGCAATCTTCTTGTTCCTGCCTGCTGAATCACTGTGATTTTAGGTTTGCGCCATTGTGCTCAATTTATTTGCATTTTAGGTAAAAGTTTTTGTAAGATTTTGAGTGAGTTTTGGTGTTGCAGGAAAAAATGAAGTTGAATATCTTCATGGTGTCATTCAAAATCATGAAGGTTTGCAAGTAGAGAAGAGATGATTTTATGTACCAGTTAGGATGTGAAGGGAAAATGCTTTCCTCTGAGCCTCTGATTGAAGCATACTTAAGTCCCAGAGCTTTGAGTATCTTGACCGCTTGCCATTGACACAGTAGTTACTTTCTTTTGTACCTTAATATTCCAAATAAGTAAATATTTATGAGGTCAGATTTCATTTGTGAATTTTTATTTCTTGCTTAAGGTATTTCTTAATTGTATTGTTGACTCTTAATCTAGTTTTTGAACTTTTGTGGTCCTGTTTCTGGGGATAGGAAATCCTTAAAACAATGATGACCTGTAGATCAACCACTGGCCTGTAGGGGTCGCTAAGAGAGTAGCAGTTTGGCATGCTTCCTTTGCCACCAGCACCTTTTGGCATGACTTGGCACAATTTACCTGAAGATTGTGAGATCTGGTTTGTGTTGGTATTTTATTTTTGAGAGTAGTATGAGCTCTAAGCCCGTCATGAATTATGCAGGCTCATAATTATGAATTCTGTCCCTTTGGTTTTGTAAATGTTACACCTGGGCATTTTGTTTTTTTAATGTCATGTATTCGTGCATAGTTATTTTAGAGTTCTCATTATGCTCCATTTGCATATGACGAATGTATGCACATAGACACATTAAACCATTTTCCAAGCTTTTGTAGTAGCAATGACGGTAGCCTACAGTTGGCCTTCTGTAGGACCTCAGATTATTGTTTAATGGGGTTATCACTCAGGACACTTAGTGGCTTTCTCTAATGCTTTAAAAAATTGAATAGAGCATGATGAGGTGCATCCCCTTGATTAAATGTTTTTCCTCCTGTGCAATCACCATTGGCTCCTATTCCGTATTCTTTTGAAGCAGCCCTGCATTGCAAATCAATATCTTTCTGAAGAGACAGTGTGTTGTGAATTGCCTGGACAGCATATGCACGATTACTTTGGCTGCAATGCTGCTGCAGAGCCCAGTTACTCTTCCTTCTCGGGAACTCCACAGGCAAGTCCATCGTGTTTGGAAAAAAATAGATCTTTTTGGGAAAAAACTGAACTGTTACAGCTGTTGATACTGAACGTTAGCATATCTTTTGTGTTCCTCTGAAACCATTTTTGGTCTTACTCAATTGAAATCGGCTGCTCTTAGGTGGTTTCTGGATTTATCTTTCCTTTTCTTCTTCTTCTTCTTTTTTTTTTTTTGCTTATGCTTCCCCCTTTCTTGGTTGTAGTACGACCGTACCATTTCAGCTTGCTAGTGCAGAAAGATGTGAATTCAGTTGCTGTGTGAGGCTGGCCTGGTGCAAACATATTGCTAGAGACATGTTAAGGAGTTCCAGGTGAATTGAGCCTGAGAGAGACGACAGCAGAACGGTAAGACGGAGCATGCCTAAAATTATAGCAGGGCTTTAATTTGGAGCATTTTGGCAAGTCTGAATCCTGACTCACTCATTTACAACTTGAAAAGGGTTCATTTTATGCATGTCATTTTACTCATTCCCTTCTATTTAACTGCCAAAACCATCACAGATTGATAAAGGGGTATTTAAATTCAGATCTGACAGTAGGTTAATCGTGGGAGAATCTCCGGAGGCTCCTGAGGCTATTGCTTGTAGTTTGTAAACACCAGTAGCAGTGATAAGATGAGGAAAATGTTCAAGGACTGTTTCTTTGCCATAGCAGAGTATTATTTCTTTGGAAACTAGTCTTGTTTATTATAGCTTAATGAGATTTTATAGATTGTTTTGTGTGGCTATGCTTGGCTGAATGCCCCCCAAGTCAAGTGAGTGAAGGACAGGAAAATATTTTTTTCTTTTGGGTAAACTGATGTCCCTGTTTAGCTGGATTGGATCTGAGTTAATAAATATCTCTAATATATTAGGCATCTGGGGTTTCCTCCCTGCTCACCCCACCCTCTCCCCTCCTGGAGCACAGAAATACACCTGCTTTTTAAGTGTGTGGTGCTGCACAGAGGTCAGTGTGCTGGTATTTTGCATCATTACACCTGTAGTGGTTATGCTTTCATGTATGGACGTGATAATCCTTCATGCAGTTCTACTTACTTCAAGCACTTTGCTGGCTCTCATAGAGGACTGTTAGCATTTTGGATGCTGACGGAGAACTCCTGTATGCACGAAAGAACAGGGCAGCAGATAGGCTACTCCAAAATATGCTCACCTGCTATAAAGAAGATAAAAATCAAGAGATTGAGATGCAAACCTTGATATCAACAGAGGTTGAATTTTGATTTCTTTTGCTAATTGGCACACAGTATTTGGTAGTGAGGGGATTTGAAGTTGAAGGACATGTTTTAATATTGTTCAGAGTGAGACTAACACATATGTGCTCTTGGTGAGTTTATATGGGCCCACCTATTAGATAGGTGTTGAATGTTGAGGATGTCAGCATTTGATTTTTATCTTTAAAAGCATTCTAATTTGTATATTTTAACTTAATAATTCACATGAAATGTAAACAGTATGTTGTTGTTGTAGACAGTAAATAGTGGTTGACAGTATCAGTAACTTGCATGTTGGTTATAGCCAGTTCTGTATTATTTTGTGACACAACTTAATTTAAGAAAGAAAATTCATTATTTGATAGGCTTATTGAAAGAAATGTTGATAACTGTTAAGGTTCAAAGAAGTAATTTTTTTTTAGTGTGGGGACCCTTAAATGTACTTTTGTATTTATTCAACTGTTTAAAGACTGGTAATTGATTTTGAGGAATGAATATTTGGATTTTCTTCCCAAGAGAGTTAAAATTTTATTTTAATCACTAATTGTTTCCTAAAAAATAAAGATCAACTATGAGCTAGTCTTTAAAAAACTCTGTTTAGAAGATGATGTGCTCTGTGCTTGCTGTTTCTTTTTCTGAGAGTGATATATTCTAGCTATTTATATTTTTACCTTCACTTTGTATAATCTATGATGTTTTTTTTTCATCCTATGACAGAGGAAATATACATCTGCAAAAGGTAATTTTTAAAAAGAGGAAAAGCAGAGCAGTAGTATAACATTGATTTTATAATCATATTTTCCACTTCATTGTCAAGCATTTATTAAGTACCTAGGCACTTAACAACAACAACAACCATGGTAAGACATTGTAAGACATGCTATGAAGGAAGCACAGACTAAATAAATATGATAATGTTGGTATTTCTCCTTGGAATGTGTTCCATTACACTTTCTCATGGGTAGTGAATTCCATGCTTTTTAAAGTACTATATTTCCAACTTAGGAAAGCCTTTCTTTTAAGCATTTATTTACTGAGCGAACATTTGTGGACAGTCTATAGTGAATAGAACAGATTTGGTCCCTGACTTCATGGAACTTCCAATCTACTTGTTTTAAAAATATTTCAAGGAGAAATTGTGTGCTAAGGTGTTTTCCCTCCATTTTGGTAATTAGGAAAGAGATATTATATGGTTTGATTTATAAATTGTGTTTAAAATACACATTTACACAAATTTACCATTTTGACCATTCTTAAGTTTACAATTCAGTGGCATTTAGTACATTTAGTGCAATCATTACCAGTATCCATTTTCAAAACTTATTCATCATCCCAAATATAAACTCTGCAGCCATTAAATCATAACCCCTGTCCTCCCTGCCGCCATCCCCTACTAATCTGTATTCTCCTGTCTATGAATTTGCCTTTTCTAGGCACCACATTTCATACCAAGTGGAACAATATCTTATTTGGCTTTTTGTGTCTGGTTTATTTCACTTAGCATGTTTTCAAAGTTCATCTGTTTTGTACTACATGTCAGTTACATTCCTTTTCATTGTAGCCTTTGATTTTTATATGGACAAGGCATTAGCTTTTTCTCCTTTATTACGAGGTCACTAAATCAAGTACCTGTATGGATACCATAATAGATAATTTGAAGCTGCTAATAGTAATAGCCTGTGGGAAGGGGCAAGGAATAAGGAATAGAAATGCACTGAAGCAAATATCTATTGATATATTATATCTGGATTCCTTCTATGTCCTGGTAATTGGACTGCTAAGATTTTCATGTCTATCCTTTGCTGATACAGAGGAACAATGGGGCAAAATACTCAATGGGAAGCTGGATTGTGGCTTTTTTCATCATTAACTTTCAAATTTTACCCTATTATTCATTGTAACTTAAGAAGCAAAGACCCATCAAAACCCTTCTCAAGTGTCCCTATGCCCACTACAGGCCCTCTTTCACTTTCTGCTCCTGATTTCAGTAGACACTCAGCCAGAAGCCCCCAGATACTCTCTGAATTACACAGGGAGAATGGAAGAGAGTATAAGCTTGATGCCATAGTAATCAGTTTTCCACTGGACGAGGTAAGCTTAGCTTCATTAATTTAGTTTTCTATTTCCCAAATTTCTTCCTGATAGTGCTTCTCTTAAATCCACATGGCTTTATCAAGAGGGAATACTTATAAGAAAGCCAAATTAAGGTCCCAGGACCATCTATTTGTTTGCCATCAACTGATTTGATGATTTCTAGACTGGGTCAGTCAGCAATTTATATCCATGCCTTTAGCTCTCTGTCCATGGGACCCAAACATCTATAGAGGACGATTCAACATGGCAGCTTCTAACACCTGAGTCATCCCATCTCCCAAGTAGCCTGGTCTCCTTAGTGAGTCTTATAGCTTTCTGCTCCTCTGTTTTTGTGTTATGGCCCTACTTTTGGTTTGAGACTAATTCAGAATTAGATGAATTAAATGGATGTTTATTGTGTGGTGGGTTCCTAGGGAAGAAGGAAGGTTATGCCAAAAAACCATAGATTGATTACTTTGTGCTGCTTTGAAAATGCTTTTTCTTTGCATCAAGAGAAATAAGAGAGAATAAAGAGAAATATTGCAGGTAAGGCCTGTTTGTTTATTTCTCCCAGAATGTAAGTCTCAGGGGACATGTAAGAAAGACAACACAGTGGGCAAGAGCTTGTGCTTTGTAGTTTGAGTCCTGTGGTAAATCTCATTTCCTGTGTTTACTCTCTGTATGGCTCAGACATGTTACTAAAATCATGTGTGCTTTGGTGTAATCACCTATAAAACTGAGATAACGATACTCACTGGGTTGTTGTAGAAACTGAGGAACTATTTTTAGGGCAGTTATCATAGTAACTATTATATAAGAGCTCAATAAAAGTTAGCCACCACCATCATCATTGTCATATCATCTCCTTGTTGTTGTTAGGTGCCCTTGAATCTGACTCAGTGACCCCCGTAGGGTTTCAGTGGCTGATTGTTTCGGGATTGCTTTGGGGACGGAACTGCTACATCCTTCTCCCATTTTTGTGGTGCTGGGAATTGAACCTGTGTCCTCAGAAAGTGTGGATCAGGGCTCTGCCAACTGAGCTAAACCCCAGTCCTTTAGAAGTGCTTAATTCCCATCTATCTTCTCTAGTAGCTGCATTATATCTGACCCAAGATCCTCAATTTGCTTGATCATGGAGCATATATGAGTACTTCTCAATGTTATTAGGGCTGACTGGATAAGAAGAGGATATAGTAGAGTGCTTCAGTTTTTGAATGTTCATCTGACAGGATTTGGAATGGTATTTTTTTCAATAGACCCACTCTGCTGCCCAATTGATAACACATTTGCCCCAGCAGCTTATTTCTCAGCTAAATGGTATCTTGCTAAAAATACAAAGTTGACAGTGAAATGCTTTTGGAAGCACTGGGGTTTGTTTTCAGATGGCAGACAAGCAGCAGGATATGTGCATCCAACTGCTCTGCTCTATTCACCTTGGATGTCTCAGTTAGGAGTCACTATTGACTTTTCTCAGTTGTAGGAAAGGTTTACAGAACGAGTGTTCACAAAATCACTTAGGACTTTGTTATTAATGGATTGCTGTCAAATTTATTTCTGTTGAAAATTTAGCTCTTTACAGTAGATGGACCATTGTTACAGCTGCATTGAAAGATACTTCCATTTTCTTTTCAAAGGCCCATTGTGCCCTGTGTTTCTCTTTATAAGCTCTGTGTGGTTAGTGACCCATATATGATTCTCTGAAACTGTTAAGAGCTTCAAAAGTCAATCCTATATTGAGTGATGTCCTATATTTTTCTGAATTCTTTGGTTGGGTTTGCATTTAGATTGATTTTATGAGAAGACAAACATCAAACTTTTAAGCTTTAAAAATATCACTCTTGATATTAACCACTGAGTTATTATTCAAGCACTAATAATGCATTTAAATTTTATTTTAAATGATGGTTATTATAGGTGAGGAGATACAAGTTGTATTTATTTATATAGCCATCTGTTTCAGAGCAAGATAATAGTACACAATTTTATTTCTCCTTCAGGGAAGGAATTTAAAAATATTTATAATATTTGTTTTTAAATGCTGTTCATATGGTTACGAAGGGAAAAGAATTCAGGTCCTTATGGATCAGTCATACCTCTGGTAGTGTATTTCAGTTTCCATTTTTTTAATGTTATTCTATCTTCTAGATGCTTTATCTTGCATGAGGGACAGAACAGCAAGCTATGGATATTTGAAAGGTATAAACATGAAGGAAGAGCTGGCCTGGTTTGGTACAAAGCACAAGCCAGGAGGGAGGTTCCCTGAAACTCAGAAATGAAACAACAGGATTCAAATGGCACCTGAGACTGTCTTTTCCACAACCTTTGAGACAAATGTCAGCTTCTGCAGTCCCTTACGATGTTTAAAAAACCTTTAAACACTAAGCATGTATGTACAGGTACCAACATCCTTGACCATGTTATTGATTTCAAATTTAGCCTGTTTTGTTTATTAGTTATTATCATTCTGATATATGGTACATGTTTTTAGTTTTTCAATTGCGATAATTAACATTAGTCAGACCCCATCGCCAGGTTATTTCACACTTCCTTACCCTATGGGGACTTTTAAAAACACACTGTGCTAGCTTCTTCCCAGGCAGGACACAGACAAAATCTAGTAAAAAGAAGAGCTATATCTAAACATGTAAATTCTATGAGAGAGAAAAACAGTCCCCTATGGTCAGCAATTGACTTCCTTTTCTAGAATAAGAGCTGTAAGGGAGTATGGTCTTGATGAGGAAGCTAATTAGCCATGCAATGTGAGCTACTTTGTGTAGCTTGATTCTTCTGTTTTGTTGGGAATGGGCATTTCATTTACCTTCCACAGCTGTAGAAATTTTGTAGCTTAGCATAGACTTTTTGCTTTGTGGAATCTCAAGAAAAAGTCACTCCCTTACTGTGCATGTAGATTCTCATTTCCCATGCCTCATTTCTAAGCCTTGTGACTATAAATCTGGTGGGGTGAAATATAGATATCAATTCTAATATTTCACCTTGCATCATTGGATACTTATTTGGCCATCTGATATGAATGCTATAGCCTTGACTCTGTCTTTTTTCCACAATGGAATTTTACCAGGCTAGATATCAAGTGGGAATCAGAAAATTTATATACCTTCTTTTTACTACATTGATCTTTTGGGATATTCAGTAAACTTTTCGTGGAAACAATGTCTGAAAGATGTCTTACCTGGTCTTCCACAGAACAGTAGTAAGAGTACATGTGCTTTGTTCAGTTTGGAGGGGAAATGTTTAGTTCAGCTGTACAGGCAAAAAGCTGCCCACTCCGTGAGGGAAGACTTGTTAGTTCCTTTCACATTTTCTTTTCTGGACCTAGGAATAAGTTCTTTCTGATTTTTTCCACCAATACTGAAAAAATAAACCCTGATAAATAAAAATCAAGGCAAAGTTCTAGGTTCAGTTTTCTTAAGAAAAATATTATGGCAATTTTATTTATAGATGTGATGTTCAACAGCAAAAACTGTGCTCCTGTGTACTAGAAGTTTGTAAGACCATACATTTCTCTGCAGAAAGTAATGTTACATATGCTGCTGTAATCCATGTATATTCTTCTTTCTCTACTCCTTACTCACCATAATCCCATTACTTTTTGTATTTGTACATATATTACTTGGTACATTGTTGTTGTTAGGTGCCAGCTAATTGGGTTCAACTCATAGCGATTCTGTATACAGTAGAATGAAACACTTTGTGACACTGTACCATGCAACTATCTTTTTTATGTTTAAGCCCATTGTTGCAGCCACTGTGTGAATCCATCTAGTTGAGGGTCTTCCTTTTTTTCATTGACCTGCCACTATACCAGGCATGATGTCCTTTTCCAGGGATCGGTCCTCCAGACAACTTGTCCAAAATATTTAAGATGCAGTCTAGCTATCTTTGCTTCCAAGGAGCACTCTGGTTGCAACTCTTCTATGACAGATCTGTTGGTTCTTTTGGCAGTCCATGGTATATTTCATATTCATTTCCAGCACCATAATTCAGAAGTATCAATTCTTCTTGGATCTCCCTTATTTGCTGTCACAAATTATCTTCGATCATTAGTGTCTAACACATTAAACCTATGCTTGAGGTGGTCTCTGAACTCAGGTGGGATAGGCTTATGGTCATACCTTGGTTCTCATACACTTGTTCTAATTTTCTTCAGTTTCAATTTTAGCTTGCTTATTAGTAGTTGATGGTCTGATACACAGTAATCATTTGTTCTTGTTCTGACTTTTGATATTGAACTTTTCCATTGTCTTTTTCCACAAATATAGTTAACTTGGTTCCTGTATGTTCCATCTGGTGACTTCCATGTGTACAGTCACTGTTTATGTTGGTGAAAAATGTATTTGTGGTGAAAAGGTTGTTGGTTTGACAGAATTCTATCATGTGGTCTCCAGGACTGTTTATGTCACCAAGGCTATATTTTCCAACTACTGAGCTGCCTTCCTTATTTTCAACTTTTGCATTTCAGTCATCAGTAATTATCAGTGCATCGTGATTGCATATGCCATCAATTTCAGACTACAGAAGCTGGTAAAAATCTTTTCTTTGTTCATTTGTTGCTTTATTGGTGAGTGTGTAAATTTGCATAATAGTCATATTAACTGTCCTTCCATATAGATATGTGGATATTATTCTATCACTGACAGCATCGTCCTCAGGACAGTTTTTGAGATGTCTTTTTTGGTGATGAATACAACTCCATTTCTCTTGAAGTTGTCATTCCTGAATAGTGGAGCATATGACCTGCTGATTCAAAGTGGCCAATACCAGTCCATTATAGCTCACTGATGCCTGGTTTGAAGTTTATGCTCTCCGTTTTACTTTTGATTTCTAATTTTCTTAGATTTATACTATATACATTCCATATTCCAATTATTAATGGATGTTTACAGTTGTTCCTTCTCGTTTTGAGTCATGCTATCATCAGTATATTGTGATCCCAGGGGCTTTACTCCATTCCCATCATTAAGGTTGACTCTACTTAGAGGAGGCAACTCTTCCCCAATCGTTTTTTGAATGCCTTCCAACAGGGTGACTCATTTTCCAGCACTCTATCTGAAAGTTTTTCTCTGGTATTCTTAGGGTTTTCAGTGACTAATTGTTCTGGAAGTGGGCTGTCAAGTCCTTCTCCCTAGTCTTTCTTAGTCTGGAAGCTCAGATGAATCCTGTCCAACATGGGTGACCCTGCTAGTATCTGTGATACTGGTGGCATAGATTTCAGCCTCAAAGCAACATGCAAGCCTCCATAGTATAACAAACTGATAGACAAGTGAAGGATTGGGTGTACATTATTAGAAAATTTTATTTCAGTGTTCAAAATTATTTAAAAAATTATCTGAAATTACCATGATATTTGGTGAGAAGCTTGAGCAAAAAATATCACCAATGGAATAGTGACATGATCATCACTCCTGTTGTATACAGAGACTGAAACAAATTTTACCTCTAAAGGAGTTGACTGCTCTCAAAATTTTAATCCCTTACTTGATCATATCAGCAGAATATATATATATATATATATAGTTATATATATATATATATAGTTGTTGTTGTTGTTGTTGTTAGGTGCCATCAAGTCGGTATCCGACTTATAGCGACCCTCACAGGGTTTTCAATGGCTGACTGTTTCGGGATTGCCTTGGGAGTGGGTTGCCACATCCTTCTCCCATTTTTATGGTGCTGGGAATTGAACTTGGGGCCTCAGAGACTGCAGCGCAGTGCTCTACCAACTGAGCTAAATCCCAGCGCATATATATATATATATATATATATATATATATATATATGGTTTACAGTTCCATGAGTCAACCTTTAATGTGTACACAAATCAACTGGAGATGGTAAGCACTGAAGCTCTGTACGAGTTGTAACATAACTACCTACAGTCCCTGAAATTGCATAAAAGAATGCAGTGTTCTGAAGAATTTTCCATTCAACTATGTCCAGTTGTTCATGAATTCAGGATTTAAATGTAATTAGGGCAGACCCCCAAGGAAAGCAGTCAGGAGAGAAAGGTTTTTTTTTTTTTTTTTTTTTTTTAAAAAAAAAGCAAAATCACACTATTAAACACTGAACTTTAGTAACTAGAAATAGCTGGTGAAAGAGTTTTCATTGAGTGGAAAAGATCTTATGTTGGAAGGTGCCTCATTTTAATATAATTTGTCAGGACTAATTTTTAAAGAGGCTCCTTTTAGTTAAAGAGAAAGGCTTATAATAAGGAAAACAGCCCATCATAAAGGAACTATTACAATAGGTCAGTCATTTCATGGCCAGTCTTTAGTGCGTTGGGGACACTACAGAAACAGAAAATATGGTTTATGTACTCAAAGAGTTTTTAGTTGGGTCATGGGAACAGAATTAATACTTGAGAAAGAGCATAAAACAAAGACATGCTATCCTTGCACTTCAACAAAATAAACCAGACATATGAAAGCAAATTCTGTAGTAGTGTATATGAAAATATATGACAAGAATGTGTATTTAAATGACAGGTTATGAGGTGCAATGTAAAAATGAGATAGGTTGTAGTGAGGACATTTTTGGTTGTCACAGGGACAGTGATTTAGGAGTATGGCTGGTATTTAATACACAAAACCAAGGTTACCAACTGTTCTACAATGTGTATTGTTACATAGTGTTGCATACAATAATTCCTCAGATAAAATTCTAGGCTGCTGTCACTGAAAAACAATACCAGTATTTCTAGTTAAGAAAATCTAAGAAGATTGGAAACATCGAGAGAAATTGTTCATGATGTGTACCCGTCTTCATCCTTTCTAAACCTTACAATCCTAAGGTAAAATGGCAGGTAAAAGGAAACACAAAGAAATGAATTTATGTGTCTGGCTTTGTCTAGTTGATCTATTCAAAATCATTGTATACTGCCACCCAGAGTTCATAGTGGATCATTGGACCTGTGAGGGATTTAGCTCAGTTGGTAGAGCCCTACTCTGCAGTCTTTGATGTCCCGAGTTCGATTCCCAGCACCGCAAAGTGGGAGAAGGATGTGGCAACCCACTCCCAAGGCAATCCTGAAACAGCCATTGAAAACCCTATGAGGGTCACTATGAGTTGGACTCAACTCGACAGCACCTAACAACAACAACAACAATAGCTGGGTTGGAGCAAAATCTGGCCAGTCTCCTGTGATGCAGTCTCCTCAGTACTTGGAGCTGACTGATCTGTGCCTTCTTGGGTTATGCTGGTACTCTAAAGGGTAGCTAATACAGGAAGATAGAGACACTCAAAATTATGCCAAAAGCTAACCAGAAGAGCGACTCTGTGAGTGGAGTTCACTGTCAATGTAGGGGCTAGATTTCATCAGTGATACTTATTCCATTTGAATTTACTAGAAAAAAAGTTTGATTTCTTCTTTTCATATGTTTTTAACTACCACAAGACATCCCTGCTTGTATGATTTTTGTCACTTAAGTTTCTAAATGGAATAAGTATGAAAAAATTGCAAGTCATAGAGAAAATATATCCTTAATTCCAATTAATATTGGAATGTCTTATTTTCACATAGACCAATAATACAGCTATTTATGGTAATGGGCATTAGGCAGAGATGGCCAAGATGCTTTCTGCTGGATCCATGATTTGAGAAAACCACTTTTAAACAACGTTGTTGTTGTTGTTAGGTGCTATTGAATTGGGTCTGACTCATAGCAACCCGCCTGCAGCGGTAGCCCTGTGGCATTCGATCCCGTCAGATCTCGAAAACTAAGCAGGGTCGGGCCTGGTTAGTACCTGGATGGGAGACTGCCTGGGAACACCAGAAGCTGTAGGCTTGGGAGAAGGACCTGGCAACCCCCTCCCAAAAATCAATCTGCCATTGAAAACCCTATGAACAGCAGAGAAGCACTGACAATAGTGTTTCCCCTGTTGTACAGAGGGTCACTATGAGTCGGATACCGACTCG
>VMDO01007349.1:0-74149 GCA_007922755.1 Pedetes capensis
AAAGTGGAATCAGTAATGCAGAAAATTGAGTAAACAAAAAGGAAATTTAAGAAAAATGACCAAATACCTAAACAAATATAATTGAATCAAAGATAAAACACATTAAGACAGACTGCTATATTCATATTATCAATAATAAGAATTCCCAAAGGAATCAAAATGGATAAAATTAGCACTTGAAGAAATAGCATTGAGTAATAAGAGCTTTAAAATCAAGCATGTTATAATAAAAATAGGATATAAAGAGAAAGTAAAACTATGTTTCCAAGCAGTAAAATCCTTGTACAGTAGAAACTAAAGAATACTTTAAAATAATATCAAAAAACAATGAAAGTTTAAGAAATGTCTAGGAATAATATATTATCCATAATGACTTAACACAGGCAAGTTAGTCCTTTATCTTAACAGGAAAACATTCTCTGTTAAGCACCTTGGAAAATTTTGTACAAAAGTTTGAGTATGCATTCAAGAGAATAATTGAATTTAAGAACATACATGTGAAGATATTACTGTTGAAGAGATGTAAAAGGATCATTGAATTAATATTAGACTTTTGCAAAGATGAGAAAATAGACATCAAAAGAAATAGATCATTGTTAATAAAAATCCTTATATATAAATTTTGGTAAATTAATGCCTAAAGATTTTAGTATTATCATAAGATGTAATTTTTATTTCAATTTTCAATTTTTCACTACTAGCATATAAAATATACTTCATGTTTGCATATTGACCATGTATCCTACACCCTTCCAAAATTTGTTATGGTTTTTCAATGATTCTTTAGAATTATGTAGGTAGTTATGTAGTATATAAACAATAGCATATAAAGAAACAATAGCATATAAAGAAAATGCTCTTTCTCCCTTTTCAAATCTTATGCTTCCTCTATCTTTGCATCATCTGGGACTTTCACTACCGTATTGAGTAGGAATAGTGAGACAGCACATCATTGCACATCATTCCCCATTTTAGTAAGACAGAACTCATTAAGCATGCTGCTAGCTATAGGATTTTTGAGATGCCTTTTGCCAGGATAAGAAGTTTCCTTTGTGTTCCTTCTTTGCTGAGATATTTTTATTAAATGTTGAAATTTGTCATGTTTTCCTGCATTTTTAAAATGATTCTATGACTTATTTCTTCTTTAGTCTGTTGATGTTAGTTTTATTTATTCATTCATTCATCTATCCATCCGTCTTTGGTAGTACTGAGGGATTGAACCCAGGGCACTCCACCACTGGGATGCACTCCTAGCCAATATTTTTTTTATTTTATTTTGAGACATGGTCTCACTAAATTACATAGGCTGCCTCTGGCCTCAAATTTGCAAGCCTCCTGCCTCAGCTGCCCAAGTTGCTCTGATGTTAATTTTATTCATTGAGTTTTTTTCTACTATTTAAATAGTTCAGCCATCTTTACATAAATCCCTTGGTCATATTGTATTATATTTTATACTTTTGGGATTTTGTTAATATTTTGCTAGAGATTTTTGCATTGATGACCATTAAAGCTATTGGTCTTTAATTGTGTTTTCCTTTTCTAATTCTTTGTTTTGGCTTAAAATTGGAGGTAATCTTAGCCTCATAAAATGAGCTGATTCTCTTGTATTTTCTTGAAGAGATTGTACATAATTGATATTATTTCTTTAAATTGTTGGTAAAATTTGCTGTGGAAGCTGTCTAAATCTGAAACTTTCTTTGTTGGAGGTAATTAACCATGAATTAAATTTTTCAGATAGATATGGAAGTCTTCTGATATAATGTTTTTCAACTATCATTTTATATAGAAAAGAAAAAGATAATTTAGTATTATCTCCAGCATGGTTGGTGGAAATATGTTATTTTGCTACTGATATGATGCATAAAGCATGAACCTTTGTACACTGGCATAGTCATATGTAGTACAGTTACAGGTTTTTGCCCTACAATTCTCAGGAATTCTGATATATGATGAACAATTTTTTAATAGTTCCAATCAAAGGAATATGTGTTTTGCCAAATACTATATTATTAATTTATGTTTTATTGCAAGCATACTTTATGTAATTATAAAAGTATACTATGTAATTATAAAAGTATACTTTACTGTACTTGATATTTATATTTCATTTTTCCTAGATGTCAACAAGAACCAATCCACAACAACCCACATGTCTCATGTTTGAAAGATTCTTTCACAGCATAACTTTTGGCTTCACAAATTACCAACTGTGACTTTTACTGCATTGAAAACAATAAATTAAATTATTATTGTTGTTGTTAGGGGCCATCAGTCAGGTCCAACTCATAGCAACCCTACATACAACAGAACAAAACACTACCCAATTCGGTGCCCTGCACAGGACTTTTTCTATGTTTAATCCCGTTGTTGCAGACACTGTGTCAATCCACCTACTTGAGGGTCTTCCATTTTTTTATTGACTGCCACTCTCCAAAACATGTCCTTCTCCAGGGATTGGCCCCACCTGACTACATGTCCAAAATACGTAAGATACAGTCTAGCCATCCTTGCTTCCAAGGAGCTATCTGGCACTTTCTTCTAGGACAGATCTGTTAGTTCTTTTTGCAGTCCATGGCATATTCAATATTCATCACTAACACCATAATTCAAAAACATCAATTCTCCTTATGTCTCCCTTATTCAGTGTCCAGCCTTCACAACCATATGATGAGACTGAAAATACCATGACATGAGTCAGGCACACCTTCATCTTCAATGTGACATCTTTTCCACTTTCAAAGAAGTCTTTTGCAACAACTTGTCCCAATGCAATGTCTCTTGATTTCTTGACTGCTGCTTCCACAGGTGTTGATTATAGAACCAAATAATGCAAAATCTTGGACAAGCTCAAACTTTTCTATATTAATCATGAAGTTGTTTACTGACCCAGTTATAAGGACTTTTGTTTTGTTGATGTTGAGGCTCAATCCATACTGAAGGCTATGTTGTTTGATCATCATCAGTATATGTTTCAAATCCTCTTAACTTTCAGCAACCAGAGTTGTGTCATCTGCAGAACTCCGGTTGTTAATGAGTCTACCCCAATCACGATGCTGTGTCTGTCTTTATAAACCCAGATTCTTGGAATATTTGGTTAGCAGAGATTGAAGAGGTATGGTGAAAGGATACAGGCCTGACACATACCTTTCTCAACTTTACTCCAGGGAGTGTATGCTTGTCCTGTTTGAATGACTGCTTCCTGGAATAAGTACAGATTGCCAATGAATACAATTAAGTGCTCTGATATTCATATTTTGTGCAATGTTATCCATAATTTGTTATGATCCACACACTCAAATGCCTTTGTGTAGTCAATAAAACAGACATCTTTCTGGTATTCTCTTCTTTCAGCTAATATCCACCTCACATCAGGGATGGTGTTCCTGGTTACACACCTTCTTCTGAATCTGACCTGATTTTCCAGCAGTTCCCTGTCTATATACTGCTGCAGTCACTTTTGAATGATCTCTAGCAAAATTTTACTTGCATGTGACATTAATGATAGCGTTTGATAGTTCCCAATTTCAGGTGGAACACCTTTCTTCAGAATAGGCACAAATATGGATCTCTTCCAGTCAGTTGGCCAGGTAGCTATTTTCCAAATCTCCTGGCATAAACAAGTTAGCACCTCCAGGGCTGCATCCGTTTGTTGAAACATCTCTATTGGTATTCCATCAATTCTTGGAGCCCTATCTTTTTCCATAAACTTTCAAGGCAGCTTCTCCTTTGTCTTTGTGTACCATTGGTTCCTAATCATCTGAAATCTCTTGACATGACTGGTCATCCACCAGTTCTTTTTGGTATAATGACTCTGTATTCCTTCCATCTTCTTTTGATGTTTGTGTCATTTAATATTTTCCTTATAGAATCCTTCACTATTGCCACTTGAGGCTTGAATTTTTTCTGCAATTCCTTAAGCTTGAGGGAAATAAAGTGTGTTCTTCGCTTTTGGTTTTCTATCTCCAGCTCTTTGCACATGTCACTGTAATATTTGATTTTTGTCTTCTCAAGATGCCCTTTGAAATCTTCTGTTTAGTTCCCTAACTTCATCTTGTCTTCCTTTTACTTTAGCTACTCAATGTTCAAGAGCAAACTTCAAAGTCTCTTTTGACAAAAGATTTGGTCTTTTCTTTTTTTTCCTGTCCTTTTAATAACCTTTTGCTTTTCTCATGAATGATGCCTTTGATGTTAGACCACAACTCATCTGGTCTTCCATCACTGGTGTCTAACACATCACATCTGTTCTTGAGGTGGTCTTGAACTCAGGTGGAATCTACTCAAGGTCACACCTTAGCTCTCGTATACTTGTTCTAATTTTCTTCAGTTTCAGTTTGAACCTGCAGATGAGCAGTTGATGGTCCAATCCACAATCAGCACCTGGTTTTATTCTGACATTTCATACTGAGCTTTTCCATTGTCTCTTTCCACAAATGTAGTCAATTTGGTTCCTGTAAATTCCATCTGGTGAATTCCATGTGTATAGTCACCCTTTATGTTGGTGAAAAAATGCATTTGCAATGAAAGGGTCATTGGTCTGACAAAATTCTATCACACAATCGCCACCATCATTTCTGTCCCCAAGGTCATATTTTCCAATTACTGAGCCTTCTTTGTTTCCAACTTTTGCATTCTAGTCACCAGTAATTATCAGTACATCCTGATGGCATCTTCCACCTATTTCAGATTGCAAGAGCTGGTAAAAATCTTCCCAATCTTCATCTGTGGCCTTAGTGGTAGGTGTGTATATTTGAATAATGTATTAACTGGTCTTCCTTGTAAGCCTGTGGATATGATTCTATCACTGACAGCATTGTACTTCAGGATAGATCTTAAGATGTCTGTTTCGATGATGAATGCAACCCTATTTCTCTTTATTCTGTTATTCCTGGCATAGTAGACCATATGGCTATCTGATTCAAAAAGACCCATGCCAGTCTGTTTTAGCTTACTGATGCCTAGAATGTTGATGTTTATGTGCTCCATTTCCCTTTTGATGTTTTCGAATTTTCCTGGATTCATACAATGTAGATTCCACATTCCAGTTTTTAATGGATGTCTACAGTTGTTCCTCCTCATTTTGAGTGGTACCACATCAGCAAATGGAGGTTCCTGGGGCTTTACTCTGTAGGGAAAATTGAGAGGAAATTGGCAAAACTCCCAAACTGGGACAATGGCTTTTGAATATCTGCTTTGTAAATTAGAAATCCAGGGAAAATGAAAGTAACTTGGTTGCACGTTTGTACAAAATCCTTCCTGATTGGACAATTGGACTGAAAGCTGATTGGCTCAGGCCATTCCATGGGCGAACTATATAAGGAGCTGCGCTGTGGCAACTCGACCGTTTTAGGCCTTTTAGGCCCTTCTTTGCCTTTTGCCCACACCATCAGCTAAGCCAAGACCTTCTCAGCCGTTCCTGCCCGGACACCGATGAGAAAACACTTCTCCCACTGCTCTCCCCCGGACCTTCAGTGAGGAAAGAACGCTCTCCTGTTGCAATCATCAATAAGGAAAGAACCTGCTCTCCATCTAATCACCAACGAAGGAACAGCTGTCGTCTCGTGACCACCGAGAGGACCAACACAGGTATTTGTCCCTGGAAGGCAAAAGCTCCTGAGGCTTTTCCTTTCTCCCGTCTCCTCCAGGGTCCTGAGGGCTGGAGGAGTCCACGCCCCACACCCAAGGGTCCCAAGTGAATTGTGTTTGGTATCTGTGTGTGTGGCGGCACTGCCCGTCCAAACCTCCAGGCCGGACTGGGAGGTGCGTGCCCTACATACTCCATTCCTGTCATTAAGATCACGTCTACTTTGAGGAGACACCTCTTCCTCAGTCGTCTTTTGATTGCCTTCCAACCTGAGGGGCTTATTTTCCAGTACTTTATCTGACAGTATTTATCTGCTATTCATAAGGGTACCAATGGCTAATTGTTTAAGGAGTGGGCTGCCAGGTCTATTTCCTAGTCTGTCTTGGTCTGGAAGATCAGCTGAATCCTGTCCACCATGGGTGACCCTGTTCATATCTATAATACTGGTAGCATAGCTTTCAGGATCACAGCAACATGGCAAACCCTCTCAGTATGGCAAACTAACAGACATGGAAGGGATTGAATTATCAATTAAAACTAAATTCCTTTCCCAGCACAATGGCACACCTATAATCCCAGCTACTTGGGAGACTGAGGCAGGAGGATTGCTTAAACCCAGAAATTCAAGACTAGTCTGGATAAGATAGTGAAACCCAATCTCCAAAAATAAAATAGCTCAGGTTGTAAAATCCTGCTCTGCACTGTCCTATGCCCTCAGTTTGTTCCCCAGCATCACAAAACTGGGAGAAGATGGCAATCCACTCCCAAAGCAATCCAGAAATAATCATCCATTGAAAACCCTTTGAGGGTTGCTGTGAGTCAACTCAATTCTAGGTCACCTAACAATAAACAATAAAGAACAATAGTAAAATGGTTGTAAATGTTTTAAAATGTTTCCTAATAAAGTTACTGAGATAAATAAAAAATAGTCTACTTAGAAAAAGTTAAAAATATCAAATATAAATATAAGATACTGTTAAAGCATTTTAATAGAAAATCTAAAAACTTACCCTAGTCACAAAATACCACACATAAATTTAATAAATTTGAAAATAAAAATAAAGATGATATGTTTCTACTAATGTGAACATTTATAAAATTAATCTGGAAAATCTTACAGAAAACTATGGTATTTAACTAAGAAAATAAAACTCATCCAAGAATTACTATCAAACATAGTTAGGCAAGGGAGTTTGATTAAACCTGACAAGCCCTCTACAGAAATATTTCAAGTTTTCAAATTGATGATTTCTTTATAATACATATTATAAACCCTAGAAAATATTCTGACATTACTTTATTTCATGAAATAAATGTGGTCTTTCCCACACAAATCTGTTTAGGTCATGCCAAAACACTGCATCCCACTTAAGAACATAGGCCTGAAAATTGTTTTTTTAAAACAATGTATTAACGTATAGAATTTAGTTATGCTTTATAAAATAACCCACTGGAATTAAGGGTTTATTTCAGAACTATGAGAATTTTCCAACTAAAGAAGTACTTTAAATACCATTTTAATTAAATAAGAAAAACAATAATATTTTTTGTAGATGCTAAAAAGATTTAGGAACAGATTTTGAGACTTGGGTCTGCCCTGTCAAGAACCCCGCGAGAGCAAAAACTGATAGGAGGAGTCCTGGAGCTGTTAAACAGAAAGTTGCTGACCCGTGCTTATTTCTGAACACATAGCACCAAGAAGAGGCAGTTGCGAGACTCTGCAAACAAAAGCAGTAGTTAGAGCTGGAGGGGTGGCCAAATGTAGATTGTGCTAAAGTGAGTTGGTACCAAAGGGAATCAGAAAATAGGCATTACTGTCAATGAGATAGACAGAATGGAAATGGGTGGGCCCACTGAGAGTTAGGAACTTGACCTATAAACAAAGGCCTAGGTCTAGAGGGTTTTTCTTTTGTGTGATCTTGACTTGAAATAGTTTGCTAACATGGCTAAACTATGCCAAAATGGTTACCTAACAAATCAGTACATCTTTTCCAATGTTCTTTAATATAGTAAAAAAAAATCTATTTTTAAATGCAGAATCAGCAATTTAAAGACATTTCTTTTAAGTAAAAATATAAACTCCTGGCTGAGGGTATAGCTCAGTGGTAGAGGACACGCCTAGCATGCACAAAGTCCTGGGTTTGAGCCCCAGAACCACAGATATGTATTGGTCTTTAGTTGTATGTACACACACACACACATCCATACACACATACACATATAGATACATATATTATTAAGTGCCATCAAATCAGTCTCCCATCTAAGTACTAACCAGGCCTGACTCTGCTTAGCTTCTGAGACCTGACAGAATCAGATGTCACAGTGGTATAACTGCAGGCTAGATACATATATAGGAAACTCAAAATTATAAATTTGTTTCAACAATTCTGGTTCTATATTAAACAACAAAATGAAAGTTCTAGTTATGAGTGAAAAAAAATATTGGAGCTGGGCACGGTGGTACACACTTGTAATACCAGCTACTTAGGAGCCTGAGACAGAGGACGGCATGTTCAAGACCAGCCTGGGCAACTTAATGTGACCCTGTCTCAAAATATAAAAATGAAAAAGGGCTGGGGCTGCAGCTCAGTGATGGAGCACTTGCCTCACATGCACAAGGCTCTGGGTTCAAATTTCCAGTGCAATAAAAAACAAGTGAGAGCACGCCTGTAACCCCAGTGGCGTAGAAGGCAGAGGCAGGGGAATCACAAGTTCCAGAGCAGAGGCAGTCCGTGTAACTTAGCGAGACCCTGTCTCAAAAAGTAAAATAATGGGCTGGGGGTGCAGCACAATGGTATAGTACTTGCAAAGCATGCAAGCGTGAGGCCCTGGGTTCAACCCCCAGTACAAAAAAAAAAAATTAATAGGAATATTGCAAATGAGGAGAGAAAAACAATCACTTTCTGTTATGAATTTTCCTTATAAATTTCAAAAAATTAACACAAATTACTAGACTTAAGAATTTTTTAAAGTGTCCAAATAAAAACCACATATGAAAAATGACTAAAGGCTTAAAATGGTATGAAAATTTCCATTTTTGAGCCAGGCACTGAGGTATACACCTGTAATCCCAGTGACTGGGGAAGTGGAAGCAGAAAGATTGCAAGTTTGAGAGCAGAGGCAGTCTGCATAATTTAGCAACACCCTGTCTCAAAAAGTAAAAGAATGGGCTGGAGGTGCAGCTCAGTGGCACAGCACTTTGCCAAGCATGCAAGCAGGAGGCCCTGGGTTCAACCCCCAGTACCTCAAAAATTTTTTAAAAAATTTTTTTAAGTGGAAAAAAAGAAAATTTTCATTTTTTATTTAGAGAAGTAAAGAATGTATATATTTCTGAATATAAATGCCAAATGTGATAAAAATATTGATTTTCTAGCCAGGCATGATAGCACACTCCTATAATACCAGCACTTGGAAAGCTAAGGGAGGAGGATCGCAAGTTCAGGACCAGCCTCGATTATATAGGGTTACATACCAAGTTTGAAGTCAGCCTGAGCCACACAGCAAGATGCTGTCTCAAAAAAAGTAATTAAAAAAACCCCCTCACACCAAAAAATATATATCAAATTTCTCAAGTTAATGCATACATTTAGTGCAAGACCAATCAAAAATAGATACACACAGAGACAGATTAAAAACATAGATAGAAATACAGTTATACCAGTAACTATGGACATAGATGTATTCAGATAAACATATAGGTACAATTTGTTTCATAAAGGGAACCCAGATATATTATTATTATATAAAAGAAAAAATATTAAGTATTTTTAATAATATTAAAAAAGCCTAAAGACAGGTTTGAATAATAATGACTAAGTATGACTTGAATAAGTATGACTTGACATAAGATACATACTGCCTGTTGATAGTACATCTTGATCATGGTCCCAGGATGCTGAGTGCCCTGGAGAAAGTCGCAGACTTGAACTGCAAAAGCCATGCTCTTCAAGATTGGATGAGCGCATTCTTCTTGGAAATGGCTTCATCCATCTTGCTGCAATGCTCTACATCATTTTCCCACAATGGCCATTACAAATCTTTTCCACTTTCCTTACATGCTCAGTCCCACCCAATGGCTTTTATTCTAAGCAGACAGCCTCATTTCCTAATTGACCAAGAAAATTTAGAACTATGAAACAAGCTTCCTCAACTTTCTTCTCTATGTCTATAAAATCTCATTGGATATTTGCAATTCCTTTCCTGTTCTTTTCTATATCTGAGGGGAAAAAAGTTTCTTTGCCAAAGTTAACCCACTGGATTCATGTTTAAGCCCATTTGTTACCATCTCCCTTGAAATTTTTTGCAGATTTCCACCTTTCTCTTTCATACAACTTCAGTGTTTTCCCTGCTACTGATTTATGTCTCTATATCTAATGTCCTTTTACCTTAAAAATGGCCCTTCTTGATCACAAAACTTCTTAACAAAGTAATCTCCCCTTAACCTAGATTTATAGCTATTCAGTGTTAACAGTTTACAACCAGGTTCTGTCTGTTGCCACTGAAATCTTGGCTAAATCCCAAGCACCAAATCCAGTTACTTTGCTCACTATTCATTCTCCTTGACCTCTCAGCAGCAATGTTTAGCTCTCCCTTTATTTCCTGAAATACAGTATCTTCCTTGCTTTCACAAAAGATGCTTTTGTGTTTCTTTCTCTGACTCATTTTCCTTTTCATTTGCCCTAAGTGCTGATGTTTTCCCTAAGACTGCATTTTTCTCTCAGAGTTCATATGCACTCACTGCATTTCAACACAAACTCAGTTTTTCTCAAAGACTACTGTCCCTATAGCCTATATAGCTGTACCACCCTGGCGTCTGATCCCATTAGATCTCAGAAGCTAAGCAGGGTCAGGCCTGGTTAATACTTGGATGGGAGACTGCCTAGGAACAATGGGTACTGTGGGCCTGGGAATAGGAACCGGCAGCCCACTCCTGAAACTATCAGCCATCGAAAACCCTATGAACAGCAGAGAAATAGTGACAATAGAGACAGGCATAGCCCAGTGTTGAGTAGTGTTTCAGCTATAAGTCAGACCAGATTCGACAGCACCCAACAACTGTCCTTATATTTCCAACTTCCTTATAAACTCTAAATTAGTGTTATCCTGAAACCTCAAGCCCAGTATCTACTAAGTTAAATCATCTCTCTAATGTGTCATATTAACCTCATTCCAAATTCTTTTCCTTTTTGAAAATAATTGCTAACAAAAATGACTGTGCGTAAACTCATTCAAGAGACTCAAAGCTATTTTTCCTCTACTTATACCTGGTCTCAAATGGCCTAAGCTAGTCTTCCAAATCTTAAGTTGTTTTTTGTTTGTTTGTTTGTTTGTGTACTTTGTTATTTGAGTTCAGTAATACTTGGTGTCCTGAGCAGGATATAGATTATAGGAAAAAGTCCTGCATCATTTTTTTAATTTTCTTTATGTTGAACACAAATTTATAATACATGATTCTCACTTTTAATTGTCTCTGTATAAATAACTATACCCCACACACACTGTCTATGACTATTTTTCTCTATCTCGCTCTGATTTTGTTTTGTTTTGTTTTATTTTTGGACAGGCTCTTACCACATAGCCCAGGCCGACTTCAAACTCAAAATTATCCTTCTGGCACAGGTTCCCAAGTGGTGGGATTATGGGTTTGTGCCACCTCACCTGGTTTTTTTTCTCTCTCTGTAGATAGACATTTGCTCTTTGTGTATATGCTGATGCTGTCTGCCCTGGCCATGGTAGCTGCATTCACCAAACTGCATTTGGAGTTACTGCCAGGCAAATCTTCAGCATGTCCACCTTTCCCATAATCTGTACAGAGCCCAAGGAAACATTTGCAAACACAACTATGCTAAAAAAGACTGTCATGTTATTTTTAACAATATAACAATATTTACATCAACTACACAAGGTGAAAACAGATTCCTTACTCTGGCATTACTCTAAATATATAAAAATAAATGTTCTCATTACAGGAATATGTTACTAAACCAAGCCAAACTACTATGCTATTAGAGAATAGTGAAATCACAATCTGTTCTTTGTGCTGTAACATTATGATGCCCAGAGAATCCAGCTTTTTTGGTTGTCATTGTCACCTATTGATTCTCTGTTATACTGAGCATGAAACAGGAAGGAATACTGTGCTTAAATAGATGCAAACCAGTCCTATACATCTATGGGTTTGCAAATGCTGAACCTTAGCAGGCAGCATGAAGACAGTATTAATTGAGTTCAACGATGCCCAACAAGCCCATGCGGAGCTAATTGGCACAGTGGCAGGTAGAAAAGAGCTATCAGCCAGAGGCTCCAGAGACAGAGGAGGTCCAAGGATGCCACGTGGTACACAGAGGCAGCTGATATGGGTCCAAGTGATGAATCCTGCCTGATAATTAGAATCTGTATTCCGGTATCAGAGATCAGGCAAGCAAATCTATTGCCAGGGGAATGCAACCTGAACAAGACTTGTTTCTATTTCTGTTACATAAGAGAGATTATCACTAAGAAATAATTAGCTATTACTTGCCAGGTGGGTGGATCTAGCTTTTGTAAGGCAACATAGGTGTTCTCATTTTCTAAACACAGAATCTCAGAGAAACTTAATACTTGATTTCAGGGCAGAAACCTGAGGCCCAGAATGTTTATATATGACTTGTCAAACATCGCAAGTATATATAGAAGGATCAGGGCAGTCACTGCCATAGTTTTTCTAACTACTTGCCTAGGGCTTTTAATAAAACATCTTACCTTAGAAATATCATACTTCCCTGAGCTTCTCTGACTGTGAAACAAGTTGTCTGGATCCTGCTTCCCACCACATTACACCCACACTAACATCCTGTTGTGGTCTAAATGTATGTGCCCCTCCAAACTGCATGTTGAAACTTATCCCTTTTGTGGTGTTATTAAGAGGCAAGGCCTGTTGGGAAGTGAATATGTCATGAGGCCTCCACTCTCATTAATGGATTGTTATTGTTGTTGTTAGGTGCCGTCTAGTTGGTATCTGATTCACAGCGACCCTACATACAACAGGTGAAACACTATTGTCAGTGCTTCTCTGCTATTCATAGGGTTTTCAATGGTGGATTGATTTTTGGGAGTGTGTTGCCAGGTCCGTCTCCCAAGTCTACAGCACCTGGTGTTCCCAGGCGGTCTCCCATCCAAGTACTAACCAAGCTGGACCCTTCTTAGCTTCTGAGATCTGATGGGATTGGATGCCACAGGGCTACAACTGCAGGCTTCACAAATGGATTAGTGCCTTACAAAAGGGATGGTGGGAACTAGCTAGGACATTTTTCTGCCCTTCCACCTCATCTGCCATGTGAATATAGCACATTGGTCCCTTTTTGTCCCCTTCTGCCACATGAGGATTCAATAAGATGACAGTCTCTCTTAGAAACAACCAGCTCCACAGTCACTGAATCCACAGGCACCTGGATCTTGGCCCTGACAACCTCCAATACTATGTAAAAATAAATTTCCATTATTTACAAAGTACTGTCTCAGATGTGTGGTGGTTTATGCCTCTCATCCAGTAAATTGGGAAGCAGAGGCAGGAGGATCATGAGTTTGAGGCCAGAGGCAGCCTATGTAACTTAGCGAGACCTTGACTCAAAATAAAAAACTAAAAATGAGCCCAGTAGTGGAGCACTTGCAAAGTCTGTGTGAGCCCCTAGGCTCCATACCCCCAGTAGTGCAAATAAATTAAATAAATAAATAAATAAATAAATATAAATAAAGTACTCGGTCTCAGTTATTTTGTTACACCAACACATATGGATTAAGATACACCCTCTACCTCCAGAGAATGCCCCGACAATCGAGGCCTGAACCCTTAAAAGGCAAATAGTATGTTCGTGACTTTCCCCACTAAGTGTAAGTTTTGTCTGCATGCAGAGGATTACAACCTGTCACACAAAATCCTAGGAACTATGTGCTTCATATTCAAGTTCTTGGTGAGCCCAAGAGGGTGACCCTGATAATGCTCAATAGCAGGAATAGTTTACATGTCACTCAAGTGGTCTCTTTCTCCAAAAAAAATGTCAGGAGAAAATTGGCCACAAATCACCCAACCCAAATTATTGGTGCTTTTTATGAAAGTCTGAAATACTGTCTTCAAGACATATATAAGTTCCAGTAGTCATATTCATAAAGCAGGGCTCTGACCACACCAGCCATTTTCACTCACTGCTGAGCTTTAGGAAATTGAATGAGAAGCTTCCTTCCTCACAGGTTTTAAAATCACTATCCATTGATTCCCGTGTGCTTGCACTGTCTGTCAGAAGCAGCATTTCTAACCAGTAGTCTTGAAGTCATTCATTCATCAAGTATTAAAAAGATGCACACTTGCCATAAAGCTCTGTTTAGCACTGAGCTGGACACCACAGAATACATGAACCACACAAGTTTAAAGTCATCTTCTTTCCAGAGAAGTAAGAATGGGTAACAAAGCAATTTGAAAGTTTTACACAAACACAAAGATCTATTTTAGGAAAAGACCTGAGGAAGTGACTATTTGGGAATAATTAATGTACTCAATTTTGACGTCTGAGAAACACATTGACACTCTGAGGAACGTGCTGTAGACAATGATCCATCCTTGTGCATTCTCATAAATGTGTTTGGAACTGTGTGCATTTCCTCAAAATGGAACTTTTACAAAGCCTCCGTTTTTGCAAATTGAATAACTATCAGTTTCCCAAAGACATCCATGTGGATAGTACCAGTTCAATGGAACCAAGCGTGAGCAGCAGATAAGTAAAAAGATAAAAATTTTAAATGAGTGAGGAAGAAAACCTTCAGATTAGGCATTCTAAAGCTAATTAAGTTTGTAAATGACAAATAGACTGCACCAACAAACAAAATTGGAATTATAAAAATTCCTCTGAAAATATGCTCATGACTTTCTACGCTATGTGCTACCTATTTTGTTTGTTTGGTGGTACTAGGAGATTGAATCCAGGGCAGTTTGCCACTGTGCTACACCCCCGGCCCCTTTTTATTACTTTTTATTTTGAAACAGGGTCTCTCTAAGTTGCGCAGGCTGCCTCTGGCCTTCCCTTTTTATTACTTTTTATTTTGAAACAGGGTCTAAGTTGCCCAGGCTGCCTCTGGCCTCGAATTCTTAATCCTCCTGCCTCAGCCGCCCAACTCACTGAGATTACAGGCATGAACCATGGTGCCCAGCCTATGTGCTACATTAATAATAAATAATTGTTCTCTCTCTCTCTCTCTCTCTCTCTCTCTCTCTCTGACTCTGTCTCTCTCCCTCTCAATGCTCATGTTTAAAATGATATTAAAATCTCTTCCTTAATAAACTCCAACTAAAAAAATTGTACAATATTTTTAAAATATCAACACAGAAAATATCAATCTGATATCCAAACTGTATTAATGAACATAACATAGCATATAAGACCTGTATAAATAATTATATCTACTTTGATAATTGTTCTGTAAACATTTAGATAGACATAGGTATAAGAAGCTAAACTTTTTATTGTATCTATTTCAATACAGGAAAACCCTACAAATCTCTGCTACATATTATTCCTAAAATCAAAATTAAAAATTCAAGTGAAGATATAGATGCCATAGTGCATGCCAACAATCCCAGTCACTTGGGAGGCTGAGGCAGGAGGATCACAAGTTCAAGGCCAGAGGCAGCCTGCACAACTTAGTGAGACCTTGTCTGAAAATGAAAAATAAGAACCAGGGTTGGAGGTACAGCTCAATGGCAGAGTTCTTGCCTAGCATCCTCAAGGTCTTGGGCTCAACCCCCTAGCACTGAAAAAGAATTGAGTGAAGATATGACAAAAAAATCAATAGAAATGGATGTACATATGCGTGGTTTCTTTAGGGGTAATTCTTTATCTTGTTTTTGTTTTTGTTTTTTTAAATCAGAGCTTACTTTAAGAAACTTTTGTTTCTAATTTTTTGAATATTTACAGTTAATTTATTTTTTTTCCTGATCAAAAGAATCCCTTAAGTATGATGGGATAAACATCTATTAAGCAGTGATAAAAGTGTAGGCCATTCAAAAAGTTCTAAGTTATCTTTTGATAGACTTAATTTACAATGACTTTAATGGATTGAATGCTCTCCTCCTAAAAAATTCTTGTCCATGGAGAACCTCAGGAGGCAACCTTATTTGGAAATAGCCTATTAATAGATATAAGTACTTAAGGTTCAAGATAAGACCACACAGGATTAAGGTGCACCCTACATCCAACAAAAGCATCCTTATAAGAGACAGAAAAGGACAACCAGACAGAGGGAGCAGGCCAGTTGAAAAGGAGGTAGACACTAAAGTCATGCTGCCACAAACCAAGGGACACTAGTAGCCACCAAGAGATGGAAAAGGCAAAAGATCCTTCCCTAGAGCCTCTAGAGGGAGTGTACCTCTGCTGACACCTAAATTTCAGATTTCTAGCCTCCACAACTGTGAGAGAATAATTTCCTGTTGCTTGAAATTGAGTTTATAGCAATTTGTAAGGCAGCCACAGGAAACTAGCCCGATGGGCATGATCTACTCCAGTGCCTAAGACCTTCATAGATGTAAGTTTAACCTGTAGTGAGACATATTTATTCCTTTTACTATTAGATCTCAGTTTAACATATTACTGAACTGATTATAAATTGTGTATAACAGCAGTGCCCCAACACCAGTAATCCCAGAGGTGGGAGACTGAGGCAAGAGGGTAGTGAATTCAAGGCCAGAGGCAGCCTATGCAACTTGGGGGGAATCTGTATCAAAAATAAAAAATAAAAAAGGGGTTGGGAGATTCAGCTCAGTGGTAAAAGACTTGCCCAGCATACGTGAGGCCCTGGCTAGGTTCAACCACCAAGTACTGAGGAAAAACAAAAAGAATACATGGCAGATCTCTTTTTTCACTTCTATTTCTTTATATTTCTTCCTCTTCAAATACTTTAAAAGTTAAAATAATTTCTCCAAATAGCAAATACTAAGAATTAATATTTTTCAAAATATTTGTTGATTTCAGTTTGGCCTACACATTTTATAAAATGTGATAATCCAATTGCTTTTTTTTTTTCATTTATGTGAGTGATATTTTAACTTCTCTTGAAAACCATCAAAGAATAAAGAGCAAATTCAACCTTCCACTTGCCATAGGCAAAGTGATCTCAGCTATCACTTCACAGGCTGTACCTGAAGCAACTTTATGTAATCCCCCTTATATTTCTTCTTGTGTGTAATAAAATGACTCAGTCAGACTTTGCCATTCCTGCATTCTTCCCCTGCCAGGGACCAATAGGGGCTGCCTCCATCCCAGCTTCCTTGGGGTTTCCTGCACATGGTCAGTGTCAAGGCCAGCAGGATTCCAGTGTCGCTTACCCTTTATGGGCTATTGTTCCTACCAACCGTATTGTTGTTTTAGGTTGTCATCTAAAGGGCATGTCAGATTTATGTCTCATTCAAAGGTCCTAAGCCACAGTAACAGCTTTTTAAGAGAATATCCCTTAGGAAATCATAAGACTGGTTAAAACATGCTGCCTACAGAACCTGTCTGACTACATTATAAATTCTATGAAAGTTAAAACCAATGTGATAACTTCTTACCAATTATTTGGGATGGAGATAAACAGAAATATACATGGATTAGAATAATGGAAGTCAGGAGAAATCCTCTGTTCTTCAAAACAAATATATCAGAATCTTTCTTGCTCTCTTATAAGCAACTAAAATAGAGAAGGATCTTTTCAGTTGAAATTTCTTTAATCCTATTAGCATAGGGAGTCAAAATCCTTCCAGAGTGTCCGGTGTCTTACCAGAGAGTCTCTGAGAGCAGATGGGTGGGTCCAGATGAATATGTTGACAGGGATAAAGCCAAGAGAACCTAAGAAAAATAATCCTCCTGCCTTGGACTCCTACTACATGCAGTATCAAACCCAAAAATGAGGTAACAGGATACTATATGGAACAAGTACTCTCTTCCACCATGATCTTCATCTCTTAGGCATCCCAGAGAACATTTTATGAGTAGGAGCAACAGCTGATTGATCTCCCATAAAATGCCAAAGTGTATGCCTAGAAAGATGAAGTACCAACAGAATCAAATGACATCCATAGGTTCCTGATACCTAGCAGGAAATATACTTTCAACTGATTTTCTTTCATTTCTCCTATGACTTGTTACGATGTAAATTATCACAACATTTGATGTTGTTTATGAGTTCCACTTTATGCTGAATGGAAGCTTAGACTACAACCAAATTTCTTAATGTGACTTTTATGACCCCTCATAACCTGATGTCATTTTTGAACTTTAATTCTTTCCAACTCCTTCTCTTGACTCATAGCTCCAGCAAATCTGAAGGACTTTCTGGTTAGGAAGAACTGTGGTGAGTGTTAGGTCACACAGTTAACCAAACACCCTTCCTGTCTTCAAGGAAATAACAAGAGTTAAATGTGTACAATAAAAGCAACATATATTCAAGCACAGGGCACCTAAGACAGTCTAGGAGTTGCAGAAGCCTATCTAGGGAAAGTGTGTAGAGTAGTACCTAAATGGTAACTGAGAGCTAGGCAATTGAGGTGTATGAACAACTTTTTTCCAGAGGACATCTATGTAAATTCACAGAGATCAGAAGTTCCTTACAAACACTACAAACATTATTTTCCCCACAGTCTCAATTTGTCCATGGTGCATAACTGCCAATTATTATGAGTGAACCTGAGATATGTTCCCAACGTGAATTTTTCCTGCCTAGGTACTCCTAAATTGCACAAATTTCAGATGTCCAAACCAGTTATAAGACAACAGGATACACAAAAAAGAGCTACACAAATTAAGAGTATAATGATGTATGTACCATTTTGTGCATTGTTATACCCTGAAGACAATATTCTTCCCTAAACTTCAATGCCTGGCCCCATGTGGCCCTGTTAATTACTTGTTACACTCACTGTCTGAATTGTTCTCACTCTTCATTAGATTGAAAGCCTTGGAAATCTCCATGAAGACAAGTCCTGAGAGCAAACTTGGCTTTGAACAGCTGTTTATCTTCTGGAACTTTTCATATAATTTAGTTTTCATGTATCTCCCTGACAATATCCTCATTCAAAACACAAAAGCAAGACAAAAACAATGTTATCGACTGTTTGTGCTAAAAGCATGACATCTTCCTACCTCCACATGGGCCTGACCCTTCTCATTTATCAATTCTTGGCCTCATTCCCAAGTTCTTCTAGTCATCCTCTATGCTACTAGAAAAATATATTGAATGAGAACTTAGCAAAATGTGGCCCATCTTTAGGTAAATATACATGGGTAATACACTTGTATGTCAACCAGAGATGAGGACAGAATTAATTTCACATATATCACAGTGGTACCACCTCTGGTCTCCAAAAATGTCAGTTAAGAAGCAGAATTAGCTAGAATGGTCCCAGAGATGAGAAACTCTTGTGTGTTTAATTCTTGGGACTTTCTTTTGACTTACGATGTTACACTTCCTGAATACTCTACCCACTTGCCACTCAATTGTCCTCTTCTGTTAGGTGGCAATAAGGGTCTCCTGATCTCCATTATTTTGTAGGGTATACTTCCTCATTTCTGTATGTAGATTTCACTGATTTTGAGAGGTGTTTGATTTAGAGAGAGAAGGGAATATAGATGCATGGGGAAAAAATGGTATTCTTTCTTGTTTGCAAAGATACTTAATTAAACTCAGGATATGGAGTACAAATATTGTCCATGCAAGTCTGTTTTGAATGCCAAAACCTAATGCTGAGATATGTTCATAATTTTTATTTATCATTCATGGCATTTATTTTACAAATGTTCTAATGCTAGAGGTTTCTCTAGAAAATATCAACATCCTTCAACTTACTTTTTAAAATAAATTTACTTTGCCAAGTCTCCAAAGACGTGAAAACACCACTTTTTTTAGTTCCAACAACAAATTCATGCTGGATCTAATTTACATGCTGCCTGATATTTTTTAAATAAAATTATTAAAAACTCAATTAAAAATGAAAATCTGTGGTAATGTTTGTCTTCAGAAGAGAAACTCAAGGAACTCTATAAATACACTTTCGACCACTTCTGGCTTTCTAATTTAAAATGATGCATCATGCAAGAGTTACAAACAATTGTTTCTTGTAAAATTACTTCCCATACAAAGCTTAGTATCAGCTCTTACAAGTCATTTCCTATGATTTCTGAATCATTTGGAGCGTAGTTATGCATCTGTGCATAACTGAATGACCTAAATTACTTTAACTTCTGATTCATCACGCCCCCATTCTATTTTTATATTTAGCTCCATCTTCTCCCCAAGTTTCAAAGTCAGTGTCAAACAAGGTTATTCATAAGCAGTCTCCAACCTATATCTTTATTGTTTCCTTCTCCAAAGAGAGTTTTGCATGTTTTCTCTTGCTAAATTTGTTATTTTAAATTCCAACCCATTTGGTTATGCCAGGCTGAAAAGAAATCTCAAGGTTGAAGAGTTGAACTTTCTAATTAATGCAGAATTATTTTCTTAAACTCCCAAGAAGGTAATCAAGACCCTGAACAGATCCAAAACAGAGAATCCACTAAATCACAAAGAAAAACATTTCTTACTTCAAGACATTTTACTTGTTCTTCCCTATGCCTGATAAAAAATAACTTCCATCCAGGTCTTTGCATGACTTCTCCCTAGATACAATAAGGTCTCTCCTAAATGTCATCCACTCAGATACTTGACAATCATTCTCTATTCTCTGACCCTGACTTTTTTTTTCCCCAGTACTGGAGGGTTGAAACCAGGGCCTTGCACATATACTTTGCAGGTGCTCTACCACTGGGCTGCACCCCTAGCCCAGTTTTTAGTTTTTATCTTGAGACAGGATCTCACTAAGTTAGGCAGGCTGCCACTGGCTTTGAATCTGTGAACTTTCTGCCTCTACCCCATGAATCACTGGAATTACAGGCCTGGGACACTGCACCCGGCTCTCTGAGACATCTTTATTTGTCTTCATTATACTTATACAATGTGACATAACACTAGCAGTCTATTACAATAGTAATTGATCTAATAGTGGACATTACACTATTGGTCTATTATTAGTTGATTATCTCATATAGCACAGAACATAGGCTCCAAGAAACTAGGGACTGAATTTTATTACCATTGGATCTTCAGCCTCTAGGAACTCCTAATATATGGTGAATACCAGAAATAGTTGCTGACAAATATTGAGCTGACATAGGGATCCTTACAATTTTCATCCACTGGTCCTAGTTCTGCTTTTTAGAATTCCATAAGAGCAAGCATGCTTCCACATAACACCCAACATTCAAACACCAGGGGTGCCAGAAAAACATATGTAGATAATACCTCTTAAGATGTGTATATTACTTTTTGAAGTTGATTTGAATTACAGTAGCAATGTGTAGTATGATGCTCTGAATTATATTTCTACTATCACATCAGAACAAACATGATGAATTCTTAAAACAGCAAAATGGAACGTTTTCATCCCAAGATGTGTATACCCTTTTTTGGTACCCTCTGTATTGGAAAACAGCTTTCAAACCATTTTACTTCAGAACTATAGCATATCAGGTGGTATGAAGCATTCTCAGGAGCATGATATTAAAATGAAATTATATTATCTCAAAGCAAATAGCCAGAGAAATAAATATGAAGAATAAAACTTGAGGTTCACAGAAAATAGAGAAAATACTTTGATTTGGGGTTAAAAGTTAGAACTGGGCAACAGAGAAGAAATGCAGACTGTTGCTATTTACTTTATTTAAAGAATGTTATATATAAATTGAAGCCTGTAGCTGTAGCACTGTAGCTTCCAATCCCATCAGATCTCAAAGCTAAGCAGGGTCAGGCCCAGTTAGTACTTGGGTGGGAGATTGCCTGGGAACACCAGATACTATAGGCTTGGGAGAAGGACCTGGCATCCCACTCCCAAAACTCAATCTGCCATTGAAAACCCTATGAATAGCAGGGAAGCACTGACAATACAGTTTTGCCTGTTGTGCGTAGGGTCTCAATGAATTGGATACCAACTCAACAGCACCTAACAACAACAACATAAATTGAAAATTAATTATTAGGGCAGTAGTACAACTCTCCGACAGAGTAATACAAAGTCCAATATGTAAGAATAGCCACAATGTTAGTTTCTTGATGGAAGTTTTCCATAGTACCTAGAAAATTAGCCCTTAGCCCCTCTTTCCTTATTTCTAAGTTGAGAAAAGACTCTCTTCAAAGTTTCTGATAGCTTTGAAATTATCCTCATAGCCATCTCCCACGTAGTAAATAAGTGCCTTGTGAGCTGGGATTTAGCTCAGTGGGTAGAGTGCTGCGCTGCAGTCTCTGAGGCCCCGAGTTCAATTCCCAGCACCACAAAAATTGGAGAAGGACCTGGCAATCCACTCCCAAGACAATCCCGAAGCACTCAGCCATTGAAAACCCTATGAGGGTCGCTATGAGTCGGATACCGACTCGACGGCACCTAACAACAACAACAAGGATCAGGAGTCTCTTATCGATACTGGAGAAGAATATACAAGCTAACAATCTGAGGAACACAAAAGTTCTAGAACTAAGTGGGAGAACTTTACAGGTAACACAAAGAAAGAATATTAAGAATCCATAATGAATTCATTTAGTGGAAAAGAAGTACGTTGCATCTCACAAAGTGAGGCATTTCTCTACTGACATTATATGAACCAGAAGAGTGGGAAAATACATTGTGTGAGTGACCTATGTGTGAGTGACCTATGTCTGACAGTTGGCAAAGTAGAGACCTAAACTTTTAATGCCTGCAGCTGTAGCTCTGTGGCATCTGATCCCGTCAGATCTTGGAAGCTAAGCAGGGTCAGGCCTGGTTAGTACCTGGATGGGAGATTGCCTGGGAACACCAGAAGCTGTAGGCTTGGGAGAAGGACCTGGCAACCCCCTCCCAAAAATTAATCTGCCATTGAAAACCCTATGAACAGCAGAGAAGCACTGACAATAATGTTTCCCCTGTTGTACAGAGGGTCACTGTGAGTCAGATACCAACTCGACGGCACCTAACAACAAACTTTTACTATAATCATAAGGGTGATATTCTGGTCATGGGGGGTGTCTTCAGAGAGAAATAAACACAGAAAAACATTACTAAATTAGTTAAATCTGAGAGTCATGAGACCAAAAGAATAAATCAATATATTTGTTCAACAACAAAATACATTGCAGGAAGTTGGAATATGCCCTGTAACTATTTGTACTGAGGGATGATGAACATAATGTATATCTTTATTCTTTTATTCTTTTTTTTTTTTTTAACCAGTCATGGACCTCAAGGTATCTTCAATACTTGCTCTAGAAGATAATTATTTCTAAATTTCATTCTTCTTTGGGATGTATTAACTTTTAATTCTGCTTTTTAATAATTCTATATTTGACTGGACACTATGGTGGATGCCTGTAATCTCAGTGACTCAGGAGGCTAAAGCAGGAGGGTCACAAGTTCAAGGCCAATGGCAGCATATGCAAACTTAGTGAGACCCTGTCTCAAAATAAAAAATTAAAAAAGGACTTAGGGTACCCTTCAGTGGTAGACAACTTACCTAGCATGCATGAGGCCCTGGATTTAACCTCCCACTATAATAATTCTATATTTGGAAAATTTTTATTTTCTAATCAGATATCAGGACTAGGTTTAGCTCAATTGGTATAGTGCTACTCTGCACTTTCTGAGGCCCTGGCTTCTATCCTCAGCACCAATAAAAAAAAACAAAAAGTGGAAGGACCTGGCAGCCCACTCCTGAAACAATCCCAAAACATTCAACCATTGAAAACCCTGTGAATAGCAGAGAAACACTGACATAGCACTGGCACCTAACAACAACAGATATCACTAAAATGTTATAAGAATGACTAAAATTGGGAATTGTACATTATTCTATATATATATGTACCTCATCTAGTCTGCTTCCAGTATTTTATATATCTTTCTTACTAAAGGAATTATACCTAATTCTGCATAATCTATGATAATGGAAGATGACACTGATATGGATAAATTAGGTCCTCATTTTAGGTAATAGTTTTAAGTTCCTCTTTGAAGATATTTTACTAGTTCCTAATAGTAGCAGAAATATTTGATTTTCAGTCTCATTTGCTTCCTCAGGCAGACAGGAATAGGTGGAGGCAAAGTTTGGATAATCTGCCATGCAGCCTATGTTCAACTGACAGTGCTCATTTTGCTCACCTGTGACCTGCTTTCTTACCTCCTGCAAAATCTTCATCCACTTTCTCCTTTAGAAAGTCAGCTAGTAAAATTAAGCAGCCTTCAGCAAGCACACTGATCAAATTATTTATATTTACCATCTTAATTTTCTCTTTATTTTCAACTTTTTGGAAAATAGTTCCAGCAGTGAAGTCTCAGACTTATATTATTGCACACCTTTTTTCCACGTTTCTAATCCTCTTTGCAGATCTGTTTATTATAATTTTCCTCTTTCTAAAACAATGAGCACTTCTCTAAGAACTAGGCTGTGGCCCAGACTTCTTCACCTTTCCTTCCTTACAAAGATCCACATCAGGACCCTGTCACCAAAATATTTACTGATTGCAGCAATTCCTTCCTCTTCAAATTCCCACTGAGCCTTCTTCCCCTCTGCCAACACTATCTTCCACCAGATAAAGACATTGTTACCTGGAGGAAACTGGTTTCCTGTCTGTAATTTGCTGAGTCACATCTTGCTATTACTCTGCTGTGATCATCTAACTCTTTTTCCTTTTTTGAACCATACCCTACATATAATGTACCTCCTCATTCATTTCTTTGTAGCTTCCTCAGACAAAGCATAAACTTCAACTCGCACATCTTGGATGCTTCTTTCAACTTCCCCCTGGCCATCTACCACAACAGTATTCTTTTCCTACCTACTCCCCATTCACTTCTCTATGATTTTTTCCAGTATCTCTAGGAGCAACATAAGCAAGCATGATTATCCCACCCTTCAAAGTTAAAAAAACAAAAATGAGGCTCTGACAAGATAATTACATTACCTAAGATTGTCGACCAGACACATTAATATACTCTAGGGGTGGTGACTCACTGCAGTCATGAAATAACTGATGTTTTGGAAATAAAAACTGCTAAACTCTCTTGTGAACATATTTTACCAAGAATTTAGATGAACACTTGGCTGACTCTCCACTGGTCCCCTCCTCATCTGACCACAGAAGCTTAGAGTCTTAGCCCCATTCCAAAGACCCCAGGCTACAGGATGATAAAACTCAAAGGCACATTTGCTTTACTCCCTCAGGTTTCCTCTCCAGAACTCAGATATACAGCCTGGCCCATGGTCCTGGCAAATAAGAACAAGTAGACATCTTAGAACTTCTTGACACACACGTCTTCCTCATTGTTTTCATCCTCAACAGATCTCCCCTCTTTAATCTCCATTTCCATCTTTTTCACTAATGAAACCAATTCATAGCAAAGTTAGAAGTGAAGCTTTGTATTCCATTTAGAGATCTCTCAAATAGATCGAATATCTGTGTCTTGTTTTGCAAAATGCTAAGTCATGCCTCTTATGGCTCTGCTTTAGATGTTCGATTTTGTATTTCCCTAAATACAAAATGATGAGTGGCATTTGAGTGCAGATTTCTTAAATAAGAGTTGGTCTTAGATATCCTGTGTCCTATAATGTGAAATTTTTAGGATCTATGATAGAATACAGATTCCTAAATAAGAATACTTTGTATTAATTTTTCAGTGCTATATAATAAGCAACTTAAAACAAGACAGTCATTATTGCACAGATTCTGTGGGTTAGAATCCAGCACATTTCTGCTGATTCCTCTGCTCAGAGTCTCATAAGGATGCAGTCAATTGTGAGCCAGGACTTCAGTGTTATCCAACTTATGGTCCTTTTCTAGACACCTTGCTTTTGAGCAGAATTCAGTTCCTTGTGATTGTAGGACAGAGATCCCTAATTTCTTGATAGCTGTTACCTCAGGCCCCCTTTCAGTTCCTGGAGGCCACCTATGGTTTCCTGCCATGTGACCCTCTCTACAATGTGGCAAGTTGCTTCTTCAAAGCCAGGAGGGCATTTCCTCTCTTCCTGTGACTCTCTCTCCCTGTAACCTGTTAAGACAAAGTGAAGAAGAAGGGGGGGCAGGAAGAGGAGGAGAAGGAGGAGAAGGAGGAGGAAGAGGAGGGGGAGGAGTGGGAGGAGGAGGAGACAACTAAGCCTGTCATGTCCACAGGTCCTACCCACAATTAAGAAGAGATTTCAAAGGACATGAACATTTGAGGTGGCAAAGTAGGGAATAGTATCATGGACACTGTCTTAGAATTCCACTTATGACAAAGGTTCAAACAGGTGTTGCTTCCCCAATAAGCCCAATCATCCATTTTTCTAAGAGTATCACAGTAGACAACTGCTTGGGTTAAGTAAATCGCAAATGCAGCAATCAATTTTGTCAGTAGACATTTTCCCAATACATTGACCCTGGCAGAATATTCAGTTTGGCTGTGAGAGGTCAACTGGAAAAGTTGTCCACAAATAAAATGCTATTGTAGAAGTTTACAAGAAAAATAAAATTCCATAGCTTATGAATGGGAACTAAGTATTTAAATTTGACCTAAACTTGATAACAACTGAAAAAGCAATAGTCTTAACCAGAGCTTTTGGGTATGGGGGATTCTTTATGCTGGTTAATCCTTGCTAAACTTTGGGCTTAAAATTCAAAAGATAAACTTCCAAGTAAAACTCTTCTCCACTAAAATTTTAGGCTAATCTTGAGAGGTTATGATGTTTGAAAATAGCAAATTAATAATAGCTTTCCTCATTAGTATTCTAAACGTGCAAGCTAATGAAGCTCACGACTACTCAGTGTATGATTACATACATAAAGATTGATAAAAAATGTGCTAGAGAAGCAAATCTAACTTGTGCTACTAATGTTGCAAAAGCAAAATGTACCCTTTTTCCTGTTTAACTTTAAGTTATTAAATAAACCTTCCACAAACTATTAGATTAAAAGATGTTTTCTTTCCACAATGTATATGTCTTGAAGTTTAAATGTGTATGATTGGTGTACAACCAGCTAAGTCAATTAAAGTGTCAAGCTAATATCTCTCTAGATTGTGCAGGTATGCACTGTTATGTGGTAATCGGCCTTTCCAGAGTACTGATGCTACTCTTCTTTCTACCAAATGCCAATCCATGGCTACATGCCTAGGGAGCTAGGTAGGAAGACGGCGATTTGGCACAAATTCACCAACTCAATATATCTATTCAATACATACTGGAGCAGTAGCTTCATCTTTGAAAATGAAGTCATCACATTCATTTTTTCATTCACATTTTCTAGGTTGTACAATTAGTCACAGGTTAGTTACAACTGAGAATTCTGACGGTTACTCTCCTTCTGTCTTTAGGTTTTAAAAGCTCTGTCTGAACCTTAGAATCTGTCACTGTCAAGTGTCTCATTCCAGTCAAGGTCTATGGAGACCAGTGAGCCAGAGATGCCACTGCCCATGGCTCCAAAAATAGCCTGGTTTTCTGGAATTGTTCTTGGCTCTTGAGGAACTTCTCAATGGTGTCCACCCCTCTCCACCACCATCCACCTTGATCCAGGCCTCCTGTGGGCTCATGCAGCCAGTTTGACTGCTTTTGCTCTATCTCCTGCATTTTTTAATGTCTGTGGCTTTTTGCATGGTGGCAGAACAAAAAACTGACATTACAATGCTCCTCGTGTTTGTTTGCATGGAAATCTTAAGTATTCATCTTTTATTTCATATCTTTACAAATCACTGCTTCTGAATCCTTGTCCTTCATGATGTTCAGTCCACATTCAATTTCATGGGGATAAGTCAGAGTACCTAGAAAATAACATAACCATATTTTTCAATGCACAAAAATATCTTTGGTGTATGTATAGGAAATTGTCAACAATTGCTGCCTTTGGGAAAAAATGGAAGATCATAGTTCATTGTATACACTTACCCAATTTGAATATGTTCTGTTCATTTAAATATCTGTACATTTATTTTTTGCAACTAAAAATGAAAATGGAAAAATGAAAAAACTGAAAATGAAACTAAAATATAATGAATACTTAAAAAAAAAAAAAAAGCAAAGCCTAGTGCAGATCTGAGTCAAGGGAACAGACAAGTTCACTGATGTAAATCTATACCAAATTAGGGTTAAAGTGACAAACCACCTCCCTTCATGCAACAAAGAGCATTTCTTGATTCAAGTAAACCCTTGCAAAGAACTCTTTGGGGTGTTACAAGGATTCAAAAAACATATATCTCACCATTTTTGTCCTCTAGGAAACAAAGAGAGATGCAACACATGAGCCAGTGAGTACAAGTTAAAGCAGTTGATGATTCAATGACAGAGTCTCGTTTCCAAGCCTGAATATACAATTGTTGGACTCAAACCACTATGGGTTAAACTGTGTCCTCCCAGAAAGATATGTTGGAATGGTAAGTCATTAGGGAGGACTCTAATCCAGTATGATTGGTGTGCTTGTAAGAAGGGAAATTTGGACACAGAAATAGACACACAGCGATAGAAGATATGAAGAAATGAAAAAAACATCATTTATAAGCCAACACACACCTTTGGCTACAAGAAGCCAAAAGAGAAAGCTGGAACACATTTCCCAGTGCCTTTTATATTCCATGTGCACATAAAGGGACATTTATTAAAATATATATTCATTTAGTTTCATAAATAACAAGTGCAATGTGGCATGTCATACACTACAAAAAGTGGGGTTTTTTTGTAAATGCCATGCCCTTGTCTGTTTATTGCACCAGCTTATTAATATGAAATCTATTTTTCTGTTTTAGTTTTGCAATCTGGTTAAAGTAACTTATGACTCCTCCCATGTCATACCTTTTAAATCACCTCTAATAAATTAGCAAACATCTAAAGAAAGCAACTGCTCAGAAGCTGACTTTGAATTCCCTAATTCTAAACCTTGTGGGAGGTGATCCAGACTCAGAGAAAAAATAGATAAAATGAATGGACTAGCTCCTGCAATGTTCTAATTCAACAAGGTTGAGGTCATATATTTGTTGGTTTCTCTCCTGGTCTTCTACACAGGCTTTCTGGGATAGAATATCTGTCTTCCTAATCTCCAAAGGGATTAAAGCTTTCTATTTTCCACTTGAAATATATTTAAATCTTTTTCTTCAATGGTCAAGAAATGTCAAATCTTGAATTTTTATGTAAAGAACGTATGTTAACAGTATTTTTTTATGAGCGTGGATTCAGAACACAAATTGAGGTGGCTGATGAAGAGATATCTTGTGGCCTCATCTAATGGTCTTTTATCCACATTAACCTTTTATATTTGAATTTGATAAACAGGTTTTCTTTAAAAGAAAAATATTAGATCCCAAGTGGCCCATAGATCTGAATGAAATGCACTGGTAGGCTTTGTTGAATGCATATTAGCATTTACTCACTTATTTACCATACAATTTCATAAGATTTGAGTAGGAAGAATCTGTCTAAACATTTCATGCCTCCCATGAAAGCGAATCTGTTTTTCCCACATAAATGTTTTAGAGCCATTGACCTGATTAACAATAACTCAACCAATGGATTTAAATATAAAACTTCACAGACTAATGGTCTGTTGAAAACAAAAGAAGTTGTGTGCACTTAAAAACATAATTGAGGAATAAGCAACATCTTCATTAGTTCTGACAAAACCGTTCCATAAACTAAAATCATACAATCTTATGTTACATTTTTATTTGAATATTACCGCACTGAAAGGATATTATTATAAACCACATGAAGAGCTCAAAAGACAGGAAAAAAGCTTGCCACCCCTACACACAAGTGGTCCAAGTCTTTTTGTTGTATATATTTATAATGGTTTTGATTCAGCCTTGGTGTGCTGTAAATAAAGGGGAAAAGGAATTTAAAACACCACGTAGAAAAGAGTGTGTACGTGCCTGTTGTTTATTTATTTGTTTGCTTGTCTCTTGGGAGCATGAGCTCCTTGAGGCCTTCTGTCAAAAACCAGTCTTGCTTCCCAAAGCCAAGATTTCCTCAGGGAAAATAAATCCTTTCACCAGCATGGAGTCAGGAATAAGGTAAAGGATGACAGAGATACGTGGAGTGTGTAAGTTTTCATATGAAGGCTGTCAGCATAAATTAGGTGTGGTTAGGAACAGAGAAATAGCAGTACCAGCCGAAAAAGACAGTTATTTGCAGGCTTTGAACTGAAAGGCAGAGGATAGAATAAATAGACAATAGAGTGTGGTGTAAAGCTTGGAAAGGTCAGTCTGTGGGGAAAAGAAGTGTGCAAAGATTTTATTGTAGTGCAGGACACAGAGCATAAAGGGGCTTCAAGAAAGGAAGAATTCCAAAGGAAAAAAGCCAACCAGAAATAAAAAGTAACTGGACAAAGGGGCTGTGAATGTCTGAGGGTCCACAGAGATGCCTTGTTAGAAGAATTGGGGTTGAATGGAGATAGAACACACCTCAGCGGGAGTCGGAAAGCATTCTTTAACACAGAGAAGACAACAACCACAGACAAAGACACAGGTCACAAAAGCAGCTTTGAAATGCCAACATGGTCCACAGGGTTATTCCATTAATAAAAGTAAGTAGGGAACCACTATAAATTCCCTGATGAGAAGGGAGCCAGGATTTAAAACTAAACTTATACCTCCAGAATAGGGTTCTAATTTAATTTATTCTTATAAATTCAAGTTATATTCTGAGTCAATATGATTATTGTAGCCAATTTGATTGTTGTCATGTTATCTCTTTTAATTAAAGCTATCATCTGAAATCTCTAATCAGTTTAGTATCTAAACTAGAAGTATTTGAGTGGAAATTTTTGGCATCAATGATGCCAAATAACCCCCACTACTTTGATTAGTTCTGTTTACACCCTTACCTAACCTAACCGTTAAAAAGGACTGGTTAAATAACCAGCATCCCAAAGTTGATAATTATATGATTTTCCCCCAACTTGATAACCTCCTGTCTGCGGAAGGTGATGAATTCTCAAGTATTCAAGAGGGACAGAGCTGATTTGCTTATTCCTGTTGCACCAGGTTCCAGATTTTCCTTATCTTGTCAATTAGAGCCAAGAATTGCTTAGTGGTAGCTGACAACGTGTGTATTATTTCTGGCACAACCTTAAGAATAACATGGAAAAGTTCCATCTAGGTCCTTCGTGGCCAGTGGAAGCATTCTTGGGCAAATATTTTATACTCCATCAGGGCTGGTTTAATAGCACAGATTTATTCACTCATATCATGTTTATTGAGTTAAAAAACCTGTGATCTGGCAGATTCCGAGATGTTTTTTCTGCCCACCTGGGATCTGGGCTCACATTCTAAATACAGCTCCTCCTTAAAACTACAGATAAGAGTAATATAAATACTGTTAACATTTAGAAGAAGGAGTGATCACTTCTAAATGGAAGTCCAGGAGGGCAGTCTCCAGGAGGGCAAGATGGAATTGGAAGGCCCACAGAAAGTAGAGATGTGGAAGAAACTAATGTCTCCTAATTACATGTAGAAAGAATGGGATATTTATAAGTGTAGAGTTTAGTAAGCGAGTATTTACACAGGAACCGTTTAAGGTTGCCTAAAAGGCAAAAAAGTAGAAAGATAATGCTGTCAACTGGGGACAGGAGTATCAAAGAAGGCCAAGCCCTCCTCAATTGAGTTTGAATTATATTTAGCAGGCAATGAAAAGCCAGTGAAGTTTTCTGAGCAAAAGAATAACTTTAACAGGATATATTTTAAGAGTACTTTGAACGGACTGGTAAGGCACATGCTGTTAATACAAAATTCAGTTAGTAGACTAACAACCCAAGCACAAAGTTTTATTGGAAACAAAATACAAACAACTAGTTTAAAAGCTGCTGTCAGCTAACGCATTACTTTTTGTACCCATAGTACCCAGCACAGTATATAAAGACACAATATGGTTGGGCATGGGGGTGTATGCCTGTAATCCCAGCATTTGGCAAGCTGAGATAAAAAGATGAAAAGTCCAGGCCAGCCAGGACTATACAACAGACCTTGTCTCACACACACGCACACACACACACACACACACACACACACACAAAGACACAGTATGTTTTGCTAATGAGCCACCAGTAATTTAGGAGGTGTATCAGGAACACAAAGAACAATGGAAACCATAAGGCAATTAGTGCCAGGTGCACTAGTATTATTAAGAAGGACCAAGTTTGGTAAATAGCCAATGGATTTTAGAAGAAGATAACCAGTGACAATAAAGAGAAAAATAGAACTTAATCAATAGGGAGAAGGAAGAGGGGAGGCAGAAAAAAACCTGGTTTAAGAAATTTGAAAGACAAAGGAGAAAGATTGGTAAAAAAGCAATGAATTTTTTAATAGAGCTTTGTTTTTCAAAAAAAGATACCAACCAGAGAAATATTTAGGTGAAGGGAGAAAACCTAGTGTTCAGAGACAATGAAGGCTCCAACAAAAAAGCAATTAATGAGATAAAATTAAATAGATAATATCCAATGGCAACTATTTGTTAAGCACTATTATAAATTGGAAATTATGCTAAGCGATGGAGATATGCAAATGACAAACAGTTTCTACCTACACAGAATTTATAATCACAGGGAAAATCAGATAGGCCTAAGACACAATTACAATGCAATAATAACTTTAATTAAGGCACTCACCAGTAGTAGTTAGAGCAGAAGAGGAACCAAAGAGAATCTCAGGGAGTGATAGAAAGTGGCAGGGATCCACTTTTTCTTTGCTAAATTTAGTTCTTATCATGCTTTTGCAGACGCATACCCACAGCAACAAGTCCATATACTTTGAGGCAATTACCCATGATCACTAGCAACAATGGGCACATGACCCTGGCCAGCCAATCAGAGTAATACATCCTCAGCAATTGATCTGGTTGTGGGAAGGGCTGAGCATGCAACCCAGGTGAGGCCAATCAAAATCCTCTCTAGAACTTTTCTCTACCAATGTATCCAATTTTATCTTTTAAATATGTGTGCAGCTCATTTCATATTGATTAACACTCAGTAAAAATGAAAAGGAAAGAGTGGAGAGGGAAAAGAGAGAGAAGGAAAGGTGGAGAGGGGAGAGATAAAGAGAAACAGGAAGACAGGGAAGGAGAGAGACAGGCAGGGGGAAAGGATGGAAGAAAAAAAGAAACTGTGAAACTATTTGTGAGAACTACCACTTATGATTAAGAAGTAACCAAGAACATGGAGAAAATAATGGAAAGGAAGACTAGCATAAGGATGCTAATGTTCATCAGTATTCCAGTTATAGGAAGGGAAAATAGAAGAATACCTTATTGGAATAGAAGAGTCTTAAAAGAAGAGCAGGTTAGAAACAGAGTCAAGTATAATAACCTAGAAGCAGCCAGAAACACAAATAAGCAAGTGTCAAATCCCACTTCTGGACTCACACTACATTGAAATGAGGCAGGAATACCCTTTGTGAAGGCAGACTTCATTGGGAAGCCAGAGATAGGCAGCAAATAAGGCAAGTGCCTGGTCAGAGTGTCATCAAAGCATTTGAAGGTGTCATAGGGCATGGATTCCTAATTGCACAGAGGGAATAGTTAGGTGGGAGAAGACCAGTAGAAGATATATTTAGGGGAGCAATACACCACAGTGCAGCAGTCTTTGACCTTGATTACAAGAATGACTATGTAGAAAGACTTGAATTTAGAATAGAAACAAGTGATAAGATGAAATACTCAAATCAAACATAGGCAAAAGCTATTTATGATTAAGAGGAGGGTGGAGGATTTAATACAAGGAACAGAAGAGAGCCACCTTTTCCTCTAAGACCAGAGTGGATCATGTACACAAAATGGTTTATATAAAAAAAGACTTTTTGAATCATTGAGAGGAGACTGAAGACAATGGGGAATTCAGAAGCTAGGATCCAAGTAACTTAAGCTTCTATGTGACTTTACTCAGTCTATGCCCTTTTGATTGCCCACTGAACACCTGTTCTTACCTCCTTCCTTACCAACAGAACACAGGTTTTATTCCTGTTTTCAGCTGCAGGGAGGGTGGTGCTATCCCAAAACCACAGGTAATCATGGTTAGTCTCTATCAATTTTAGTTATACCCTTACTTTGCAAATGGCTATCTAAAGGGTAGGAATGTAAACCAGTTTGAGACAAGACAAAGTGGGGTCTCAGTAAGGGGAAGAAAATCTGAGGAACAGGTTTTCTCACTCTTAGGCTAAAAAGCAAGAAAATAGCATTGCCTCATCTTTTGTTCAACCTTGTTCTATCAGGATGCAATGTTTAGAACAAGGATGTCTTATAACCTTGAGAGAGGCTAACTTCAGGACCCACTTAGCTGTGGATGGCAGAATGGAAAACTAGAGGGGAAAAGAAAAAAAAACCTTGGGTGCTTAATGGCATGTTGCACCAATGAATTGACCAAAACTGAAAATACTTACCTCCCAGCATTTCATTATTGTGTTTGTCTGTCTTCTAGTTTGCCACTAAAGAGCTTGGCACAATGGTCCACCCCTGTAAAATCTCAGCAGCTCGGGTGGTGGAGGCAGGAGAATCATGAGCTCAAGGCCAGAGGCAACCTGTGCAACTGGATGAGACCCTGACTCAAGATGAAATATTTTAAAATGGGGCTTCAGGTGCAGCCCAGTTGTAGAGCATTTGCCCTGGGTTCAACCCCCTAGCACCTGAAAAAATAAATTACAGCTAAAGATGTCCTACTAAGAATACTAATTGCATAGTATATTTAAAAGTGTGACATGAAAAGGTATTTATGATCAAAATGTTTGGAAAACCATGTACCCTTGCAGCAGTTGAAAATCTGCTTTTTGGAAAGTGATAGAAAATTTGAAAGGCAACTTACTGCCTTAGATATTAAAGTGATATTTCTGGCTTCAGGCCTGGTTTGATCCAAGGATTTAAGAGATACATAACCTTTATCTCTCAGCCATATTTCTCAGGTTTTCCTTCTGCTCAGGTACTACATGGTATCAAAGTGGCTGTTGGCTCTACTGGAGCCACATTGTTTCAAATTCTTATCCCACTAATTTCTAGAATTTACAAAGAATTCAAGAAAGCAACTCCCAAGGCAACAAATAATCCAACTCACAAGTGGGCAAAGGAACTGAATAGACAGTTTTCAAATGAAGAAGTTTGTAAGGCTATGAAGCACATGAAAAAATGCTCAGTATCCCTAGCCATTAGGGAAATGCAAATCAAAACAATTCTGAGATTCCATATAACTCTAGTAAGAATGGCCAAGATCAAGAAAACACATAACAAATGCTGGTGAGGTTGTGGAGAAAAAGGAACCCTCTTACACTATTGGTGGGACTGTAAGTAGGTTCAACCACTTTGGAAATCAATATGGAGATACCTCAGAAAACTAAAAATATAACTGCCATCCAACCCAGTTATACCACTGTGAGAAATATACTCAAAGGGAACCGAATCATCATACCATAGAGACGCCCACATCTCCATATTCAATGCAACACTCTTCACAATAGCAAGGATATGGAACCAACCAAGGTGGCCATCAACAGAATGGATAAAAAAAAAAATTATGATGCATATACACAATGGAATACTACTCAGCAATTTAAAAATGAAATAATATTATCTGAAGTAAAATGGATAGAATTGGAGAATATCATCTTTAAAAAGAAAACAAATTGTTATCCCAATAGCTCTAACACAAGTCATTAAATTACTTTAAATTGTTGTTCTTGTTCAGTGTTGTTGACTAGGGTCTGACTCATAGTGACCCTCATAGAGTTTTCAATGGCTGATTGTTTCTTCAGGATTGCTTCGGGAGTGGATTGCCACGTCCTTCTGTTTTTGCAGTGCTGGGAATCAAACCTCAGTCCTCACAGAGTGCAGAGCAGCACTCTACCAACTGAGCTAAACCCCAGCCCATCACTTTAAGTAGACAAGTATATATGGGCTTATCCTTAGACTGTGGCCATAGTAATACAACTAGAATGATTGGTGAAGCTTGCTTTATGTGATCACTCCTAGAGGCAGAAGTGGAGCCACATCTAATCCTAGAGACTGAAGGGGACAGATGGAGGAGGTGTAGAGGGGTAATTACCCAGAAGACCGTGGAATTGTTTGTTAAGAAGGAGAAATGGGACCTGGTCAAGCAAAAGCATTCAAAATTCATTTTGGCTGCCCAACACTACATTGTTCAGCCAGGAGAAGACAACCCAATGAACACTGAAGTATTGTACTTATGCTCATTCCAGATCTCTGGATGATGAGCATCCTCCCAAGTCCAGTGTAGACATGCATTCTTGAGATCTAGCAACCTATACGTCAGGTAAAACCACACCCTTTTTTGAACAGGAAGCATCAATAGGAAGTGCTTAGAAGAGACCAAAGAGATAAAGCTATGTTATTATTATTTTTCTTAGTCAGTGGATAGCTAGACATTAAGTCCAGTGTTTAGGACAGACATATAGACATTAGATGTAGAGACAGAGGAGTTTGTATGCAGGTATGTATGCTGGTGAGAAGCTCAAAGACAGAATTTAGAGTGAGAAAAGAAAAAAGCTAAAATATAGCACACCAATAATTAGAAACCCAGCATACAGAAGTCAATGAAAGTGGATAGTCAGGTAGAGGACAAATGAAGGAAAATAACAGAAGTAGGAAAGGAGGGATTTCCATGACTATGGCCCTTTCCAGTATGCTGATGGATGAGGAGTTGGGAAGCAAGTTAGAAAATGCTGTTACCATGATTTTGTAATTTTTTATATGTCTTGTTAGGTGTCATGGAGTCAGATCAGACTTATAACCACCCTATGAACAACAGAATGAAACACTACCTGAAACTGTGCCGTGCACACAATCCTTTTATGTTTGAGCCCAACATTGCAACCTACTATGCTTCTTCTCATTTTAACTTGTGCCACATTAGAAAAGGGAGGTCCCATGGGCTTTATTCTATTCCCATCATTAAGGTCCACTCTTCTTTGAGGAAGCAACTCTTCCCCAGTTGTCTTTTGAATGCCTTCCAGCCTGGGGGGTTCATTTTCTGGCACTATACTTAACAATGCTTCTCTGCTATTCAGAGGGTATTCAATGGCTAATTGTCTTTAGGAGTGGCCTGCCAGGTCCTTCTCCCTAGTGTGTCTTGGTCTGGAATCTCAGGCAAAACCTGTCCACCATGGGTGGCCCTGTTGGTATCTGAAATACTGATAGCATAGTTTTCACCATCACAGCAACATGCAAGCCCCCACAGCACAACAAGCTGACACTTTTCATATGTATATAATCATGAATAATTATAATACCCATATAATGTTTACTATATGCCAAATACAGTTCTAATATTTGTTCTATTTAATCTTTACTAAATTCCTATGGCTGGGATTTAGCTCAGTTGGTAGAGCGCCACTCTGCAGTCTCTGAGGTCCCAAGTTCGATTCCCAGCACCGCAAAAATGGGAGAAGGACGTGGCAACCCACTCCCAAGGCAATCCTGAAACAATCTGCCATTGAAAACCCTTTGAGGGTCACTATGAGTCGGACACGACTCAATGGCACCTAATAACAATAACAACAAATTCCTATGAGATCAGTTCTATTATCATTACTTCTTTATCAATGAGGAGGCTGAGGCACACCTAGGTTAAGTAATTTGTCAAAGATCATATACTAGTGCCACACAGTCTGGTCCAAATTCTGTAATCTCAACCTTTATACTATAACTGCTTTGTTCCACCATTATAGAATTTACCATATTGAGGCGTATTTATATTGTACATGTTTTCTTCCATGACTCCACGTACACAATACCTATTACAGTATACAGCAGAGAAAACCAGTTGAATTGAATTCTCCATACAGTTAAAACCATGAAACAAAAGGCAGCCTCATGTAAAAGAAGAGAGGACCCAATCTCTATATCGAACCCAAGAGTAAATGTTTCTGAACAGGAAGTGTTCTGGCAAAAAATGGAAAGAAGGAAGGAAGGAGAAAGGAAAAGAGGGAGGAAGAGAGAGATGGAGAGAAAGAGAAAAGAAGAAGAAGAAAATGATAACTTGGAGAAAATAGCTACAGTAAATATACATTTTTCTCTTCCCAGTCTGTTAGAGGCTATCATTTTTCACTGCCTTTTGCCGTAATTTGGTGTCTGTCATTGCTTAGGTTCTGTGATCCAGAAGCCCTGAGACTTTTTTCTCTTGGCTCTGCATGTAATTCATTTTGGAATATTACAAAATCCATCTGTTCTCTAAGTATCCCTCTCTCTATTTTGCACCAAATACAGGATCAAATGCTGATCCATGACTAAAATACTTAGAAATCCTTGGGGTAAAAACATTATCTAACCACAAAGGAATATTTTATTTCTATACTTGTAAGCTATTATTAAAGGAACATTCAAAACAATTAAAGCTGTAAACTTGCTGTGTGAAAAAGGAACAATGCTGTTACATGGAATTTTTCCAGCCACTTAAAAATTCTGGACAAGCTAAAGATTCCCCAGTGTCCATGTGAAAGTTTTCAAATGAAAATATTCTTAAATCATAAATAAAAACTCAAAATTGGTGACAGTACTATCTTCATATAATTTACTTCTTTTAAGGATCTAAAATTTGGGGCCATGTCTTTATGGTTCTACAAGATTGACCTAAATATCAAACATATCAATATGAGAATAAATGTCAACTGACTCAGCAAATATAATTTGTTGAGAACATTTAGTTAACTCTCCCATTACCAAAACAATGGGGAGAAGCAGATTCCTTAGTGACTCTGATCATGGTTTGAGCTGGTTAAAGCAGGTATTGCAGAGAGGTTCCAAAATCTTGGTAGAGGCAGAAAGACTCCAGATGTTCCCTACCACAGGAAGTAGTTTTGTTTTCATTTCCCAGTGGAATTAAAGAAGAGGTCATCTGATTTCCTTAAGTAGTATCCATTTCAGTGATGATTAACTTCGCTTTTTATTTAATCAAGGAGATGTGTTCTTTTTCATATCCATGCATTTGCTCACTTATGAACTTGAAGCACATTTTTATCCTTTCCAGTCTCACTCCCTAACTGAGCTCAGGCAGGCCCACTAAGTTACACACCACCTTCTTGCTCACCCTCAGACGGTAGTTCTGAACTCTCTCTTGATATTTCTTCTGGGGTGTCTAACAAGCATCTCAACCTAATAGAGGACACATAAGGAGGACTGCATATATTGCAGTGGTTCCATAAGATTATAATGGAGCTGAAATTTTTCTTTCACTTAGTGATGTTGTAACATCACATGGCAACACATCACTCATGAGTGTCTGGTGATGTTTGGAAACAAGCCCACAGCACTGCCAGTTGTATAAAAGTATAGCACATAAATGATGTACAGTACATAACCCTCGATAATGAATATAAGTAACAGATACTGGCTTACATATTTACTATACTATACTTTTATTGTGATTTTAAAGCACACTTCTACTTATTAAGGGTTTTGCCATAAAGCAGAATGTCGTGTTATGCCAGCAGCAGCCTTCTCCTATTTACCACATCTCTTGATTGCAACATTTTCTCTCATGCTGGCCCTAATCTCCTATTGCTTTGTTCATCACAGCTGTAGAAACAATAGGCTATACTATATGTACCATATACCCTAGGATTATAGCAGGGAATACCATCTAGCTTTGTGCAAATACATTTCAAGTTATTCATATGATGGAATTGCCTAATGATGCATTTTTCAAAATGTATCCGCCATGAAACAACATGTTATTGTGTCTTCAAAAGAAAGCCTTTGATTTCCTCCTAGAGGAAATCACACCACTTGTCACCCCATGGCTCTACTAAAAAAGTTTAGAAATTATATTTGATTCTCCATTTTTTTCTCATCTACTCACCCAAATCATTAGCAGATCGTCAACTTCTTTCCAAAATATATCACGAATCTCTCCAGTTTCCATCATCCATTATGCACTTAGTCCCCAAACTCCACTGAAACTCATTCTCCAAAGAGCAGCTTGAATAAATTAAAAAGAAAAAAGAAACTAAATCTTGCCCATTCCTCATCTTTAAACCTTTCAAAAGCCTTCCTTTAAGAAGAAAATACAAAATTTTCAGCCTGATCTCCGCAGAAAGCATTTAAGTCACTAATCATCAGTCTTTACATCTTACAAACTACTTCTTGTTCCCAGATGTGCAAATTTTTTGACCCACCATGGTCTACAGTCCTACCCTCTTTCACTGTCTTCACCTCTGCCATCTTACACTTCTATGGTCAGTTTGAATGAAGTTAATGATTGGTCATTATAGTCAGTCCTTTGCATATAACTTTAAATCCTTCACTCCTCTCTTATGACTTCATACTTAACTTGGCAAACTTCCAATATTTTTTTTGTGGTACTTAGTGGTTGAATGCAGAGCCTTGTGCATGCTAGACAAGTGCTCTCCCTTGAGCTGCACTCTAGCCCCTTTTCTATTTTTAATTTTGAGGCAGGGTCTCCCTATGTTGGGAGGATGATTCTGGCCTCAAGCCTGTGATCTTCCTGCCTCAGTCTCCCAAGTAGCTCCCAAGTAGCCTGTGATCTTCCTGCCTCAGTCTCCCAAGTAAATCCAGTTCACCAGTATACCATGCCTGCAACCACACAAATGAATGAGACCAGAGGAAAACACATGCCTATTCTGATAGTTGCTCTAGCATCAAAGGTGTCTAAGTGCTGCTAAGTAACCCTCTGTGTTTCTCTAACCCATCCCCTGTCCCACACTTTAATCTCTCAACCAAGAGCCAGGCTTCATGTTGCTCTTAGAAAGTAGACGCAATCAGGAGAGAATCTTGTAAATTTCCATTACATATCCCATGCTACCTGCAACTATGTCCCAATGCTCTCCTTTCTTTGGTAACTTTGAATAACTTCCCATTACCCTAGCAAAGCCCAAACACTCCTTTTATGCATGAGAACTTATTTTCTCTCATCTACTTGAAAGCATTGCTTCACGATCCTTCCATTTCTTTTCTGTATCATCAGATTTCCCTTCTGTACTGGATGTTTTCCAATAACACATAAATATGGTATCATTTCTCCCATTTAAGCTAAAACTTTTGCTTGATCTTTATACTTCTGTGGCTCCATTTCTCTCCTTGCTTTTATAACAAAATGTCTTCAAAAAGGTTATTGTCTTCCATATTCCTGGTTTTAATCTCTTGAGCCCTCTCTAATCATCCTTTTTAACTACCATTCGCACAAAACTGCTCTTGCTTAGGTCACACATTACCTTCAAGATATTAGAAGCAATGCTCAATTCCCAGCTGTCTTTTATTTGCCTTTCAGCAGTGTTTGAGACCATTTTTTACTCCCTCCTTGTTAGTGTATTACTCATGTAACATCTGGTGACCCACACTCTTCTGCTTCTCCTCTAATCCCACTGGCCACCCTTCCTCATTCCCCATTACCAGTTCCTCCTCTTCTCCCCAACCTACTACTGGCAATACTGATGTACTCTGGGTCTGCAGACATTTATGAGAGAAGTAAAATATTGTAATGCCTACTGCTAGTTTCTCAGATGACTTTATAGGGCAGAAGGTATAGATGGTGCCTTAGGACATGTCAAGGGAGAGTGGCTTATGGTTGAAAGGGGTGGAAGTGCTGGCCCAGAAAAGAGAAATAGGAAATGCAAGATATAAATCTGGCCTTCCTCCAAAACCCCCATCACTGATTAATTGGATAAGGGAAAGAGGGAAGAAAGAAAGAAGGGGGAAAAGGAAGGGGAAAGGAAGGAAAAAAGATTAAATATAGTTTAAACTAAGTCCACCTTAATAATTTTGAGGGACTCTTTGGTAGTGCTCATTATCTTTGGAGCACACACACACTCACACTCACACAGATTCTCAAGTAGCTGGTATCTGTGGGATAATAGGAGTGGTCTGACATCACCATCTTCTGGCTTCTCTGGTCTCCCCAGTAATGATGCTGGACACCGTGCCAGCCTCCAATTCCAGCAAGTATGAGACCTACTCTTCTTCTTCCTGAAAGACTGCTGGAGTACACCCACACTAGACACATCTCCACTTCCACTGATTCATTAAGGGTGGGGGTTAGCTCAGTTGATAGAGTGTTGCTCTGCACTCTCTGAGGCTCTGTGTTCAATTCCTAGTGCCACAACAACAGGAGAAAGACATGGCAATCCACTTCTGAAGCAATCCTGAAGCATGACTATGAGTTGGACCCGATTCAATGGCACCTAACAACAACAACAAAAGCTGTTTGAGATGCATCCAGGTCAGTCTGTTTTATAGCCCTAATTTAGAGCTGCCCCATCCAACTAGAGTTATCTCCTAGGAAGTCTCCATCCACACCCTGAGCTATTTCTGAGACTCATTTCCATCCCTTAAGAACAAAGTTCCAAAAGAAAGAGTCTCTTTTTTAGAGTCCTAAGGCAAAGTGACAGCAGTCGCTCCTTTTCCTTACAGTTTCTAATAACAAGCTAAATGTGGATAGGAAAATAAGGAAACACAAACCTAAGAAGTTCACACTCCTCCTTCTGCTCTCCCCTTCCCTCTTCACCATACCAATGACCTGGAAGACATGGACTCCCCATTCTGTTTTATTCATCTCTTCATGAATCCAACTTTCTGGCCCACCAGGGTGTTTTTTCTATACAGTTGGGGAACTCTATGAATTCATTAGGCTGAGATTTAGCTCAGTTGGTAGAGTGCTGCTCTGTAGTCTCTGAGGTCCCGGGTTTGATTCCCAGCACCACAAAAATGAGACAAGAATGTGGCAATCCACTCCCAAAGCAATCTCAAAGCAATCAGCTATTGAAAACTCTGTAAGTTTTAGTTGTTGATTCTCTAAAGGGAGAAAATAAAGTTTGGTAAACCCTCTCAAGAAAATGATCTGACTGGAAAACAAACTGTCTTACTATATAATGAATGCTACTTTGCATGTAAAAGTTTAATGATTTGCATTCTTACTATAATAAATCTTAATTATTTCCCTTAGAGAAGTTTTTGTCTAGAAACAATAAGGATAAAACTTGTGTACTCAGAATGGAAAAGTCAAGCATGTTAATTTTCAAAATTATAACAAATCTAAATAAAATTGCAGAGATATAGCAACAGAAATTGCCTAGTAAATAACCTTATAAATATATCTCTTAACTAACATAAAAGTCTTAGGGAGCAAAGAAAAGTTTTAATATTTTCAGAGAAATGCAATGAACTCAGATATTTGTTTCTTGAGTTTTCTAAGAGTTATTTTAGTTTCAAGACTCAAGATGACTTTTATGTGCCCTACTCAACACTTCTGGGTTTTTTTTTCTGATAATAGTTTGAATCTAAAATTCTCTTCTAAAATTTTTCTCACCATTTCTTACCCATTATAGTCATTTGGAAATTATTCCATTTCTAAAAACTACCCCACCCACTCTGCTTCAGCTACTTAGGACCCAAAATATAGGTTTTACGTGTCATTTCCATCCCAAGTTCAAAGGCTTAGTTTGAAGCTACTATAGAATTACTGGCCATTTGCCCAAAGACCTTGAGGGCAGTTTGCACACTTTGTGCCTCTCCACCATGCACCAAGCATAGCGATGTCTTGAATTCTAGTAACTTAGTCTGGTTCTCAGACATCAAGAGAATTAATTCCAACAGCTTTGTAGAGGTCACACAGCCTGATCACTCCCTATGGAACATTGGGAAAGACTTCCACCATCTTACCCTCTGTTTGTCCAGTTCCTATCAGCTCTCTATTCTCATTGAAATTGTCTAAGGATTCGCAAGCAGTTGGTTGTAAGGAGAAAAGATCCTATATAAATACTCATGTTGTTTTTTCTATTTCCTTCTTCCAAGTACATTGGAAAGGACAGGATTTCACACAGGAAACACTTAACGATAATATTTGGAGGAAACCTGCTGACTTGGTAAGACATAGTTGGCCAAAACTCAGGTCAGAAATACCCAGGGAAGTAAAAGCCTGCTAGAATTACCCAGATGAAGTTTCTGCAAGTAATGAAGCCCTCTGTAAAGGACAAGGCATAATATTGCTTACAAAGGAAAGAAGGAAACATTAGCAAGGCTGCAAGCTGCTCAGGAGTACGGTGCACAGGTGTGCCAAAAAGTAACTAAGATGTGACTTTGCAATGAATGGAGGGAATAAGGGCTTTCAGATTTAATGATAATGAAAAATAAGACAGAAGAAAAAATAGGAGGATGCAAAGGAGAAGAGATGAAGACAAGAAAAAATCATAACTATCCAAAAAAGAATTCAGCAAAATAAGATCCACCCTCTATGGCTGTGAGGACAATTCTCTGAAATGCCAATTGAGAGAATTCTAGATGGAAATGCTTACTAAAGGACTTTTGAGTGTTCTTGCAGAAGTCATTAACATTATTGATAATTATAAAGTGCTGATCCCATGGAGTAAAATCATCACTTCTTTTGTTTAGTAAGGGCATAAATACTACAGAAGATGTTTAACTATTTCTTCCTAAAGGAATATGAAGAGAAATGCTGTTTTGTTTTGTTTTGTTTTTTTGCTTATTAAACTCACCAGAGAACAAGTTCCAATTGTCTAACATTGAAACACAGAAATATATGTTAGATGCTTAAACTATTAATCTTTTAAGCCAGACAGTACCATAAATATTCTTATAGGTTAATAAATGAAGGATAAATGATAACCCACAGTCATATCTAACTATATAGAGAGATGAAATTTTTATATCCAAGTATTTTGACTTGTGATAAGAGGCATTTCCAAGAGAAGAGAGGGAGGTTGATACTACACTTGATTTTAGCCAAAAGGCTGAGAAGTGATACACAGAGTGCAGTTGAAGAAAAGCCTACTATCTTCTCAGCCATATCTGCAAATGGTGGCAAATACAAGGCAGAGGACTGGATATATCAAATAACTCCTCATGGAGCTCATGAGCCAGAGGACAAAGCTGAAATAAGCGCTGATAACCTAATAATATCTATGGAGACCTATGATGATGATATGGAAGAAGAAAGCTGGAGTTTCTATTCTGAGTATTCCAGAGGGTGTTTATAAAGGAATGGGCAAAAAGAGGGACATGAGAAATAGGCATGCAATACAGAAAGATCAAAACACCTCCCTTTCTAAACAGAAGTAACTTTTGCCTCCCCAGCACTTCAGAGAAGCCAGAGTAAGAGAAGAGGGGAGCAGCTATTGGGTTTTGAATGCCCCTATCTGGCCCCAACAGACCTGTAACCCAGCATCTTAAGCTGGCACAATTCCCAGGTTTACAGCTAACAGGTGCAGTCCAGAAGGGCAAAAGGAAGGCCTGCTCTGTGTGAGAGTCCACATGCTTCACTCCTAAAACCCTTTTCCTAATGAAGATTTCAGATGTATAGTCACTGCCTCCAACTACTCTATGCCAGAAGAATTAAATATGCTAGTAACTACTGGTCACATAGCCAGGATGTGACCTCAGAAGCTTCTTAAAATCAGAAAGATTCTCTAAAGCCCTCCCTGAGCCACTAAAGAGTTTCACTTTGAATAATTTCACTAGTGAGGATTTGTGTTTTGCTAAGTGGTAAAATCTTAAGCTTATTCTACTTAGTCCCAATGAGCATTAGAAGAGATAAAGCTAGATAAGAAAATGTTCCTTTCTCTTTCTGAAAATGTAATAACAGCATTGTATGCATGTTATAGTTGAGACAGAGGAAGAAGAATAGAAATTACCACTATATACGAGACTATAGAACTTCTCTCAGTTTTGCATATAGAACAAAGAAATCTATTCTTCTTGGAGCTCCTTAGCTCTAATATATATGTATACAGAAAAAAAGCTAAGAATTGTGTTATTATAGATGGTCTAGCAAATGCATGTAATAGTTCTGACAAGGTAAAAAGAAAGTTCACTGCAGGAAAAGTTCCTATCTTAAACAGAACTGGAACCCAAGGATATATAGAAAAATTTGTTGTTGTTGTTGTTGTTGTTGTTAGGTGCCGTCGAGTCGGTATCCAACTCATAGCAACCCTCATAGGGTTTCAATGGCTGAGTTCTTCGGGATTGCCTTAGGAGTGGATTGCCAGGCCCTTCTCCCATTTTTGCAGTGCTGGGAGTTGAACTTGGGACCTCAGAGATTACAGCGCAGTGCTTTACCCACTGAGATAAATCCCAGCCCATATAGAAAAATATTACCATAAAAAGATAAGTAGATGGTAGAGAAGTCTTTGAAGGGGGGTGGGATGGAGGGAGAAGCATACAAGAGGGTAAGGGGGAACCTATATGAATAATGTACAACAAAATGCATATATGGAAAAGTCACAATGAAAAGCATGTCAGAATGAATCACATTAAGGTATACATTAAAAATTTCTAATAAAAAAGAATAATCTGTATATATATATGTATGTATACAGAAGGTGCCAAAAATGTATACATACCTTGGAATGTAAACTTCCTATTTTGCTTTTTCAAGGATGCATCATATGCTTGTTCTGATGTGACAGTAGAAATATAAACGAGAACATCATACCACATATTACTGATATAATCCAATTCAACGTTGAAAAGTAATACATAGATAACATCTCTTAAAATGTGTATATTTTTTTGGGCACCCCAATACATACAATGCAATATTAATATCCATTAGAACCAAGACATATATTGGGAGAATGACCTGGAAGCCCACTCTCAAAACAATCAGGCATTGAAAACCGTATGAATAGTGGAGGAGCACTGACAATAGTGTCGGGCATGGCACCGTGTCAGGAAGTGTTTTATTCTGTTGTACACAGGATCACTATGAATTGGACATGACCCAATGGCACCTAAAAATAACAAGGCTTCTATAGGCATATATAACTTTGGAATACCTAGATGTCATACAAGATATGCCATCATTACACACACACACACACACACACACACACACACACACACACACACACACACACCAGGAGAAGAGCAGGGCAATCCACTCCCAAAGCAATGCTGAAACAATCAGCCATTGAAAACCCTATGAGAGTCACTGTGAGTCAGACTTGACTCAATGGTACTTAACAACAACAATGATGTCATCCAGGAAGTAGCAGGGTCACTCCTTTCTGTAAATGGGGTGGGAATGAGAGGATATTGTTTTTCACATGTTTCCATCAGTCACATATTGTGAAATGTCATTGGATGATTTCATGCCTAGTAACATAGTGAATACATAGTTCCTCAATAGGACTGAGGCATCCATCATTTAGAGGAAGAACAGAACCCAGACATGAAAGAGAAATGTTCATCTTTAGAGTCACAAAACAAGCTCGAACAGTCCAACTCAGTAACAAGACTTTCACTTGGACATCCAAGCTTTGTTCCAAGAATAAAGAATTATGGACCTCAAGGAGTCAAGGTGAAGAACTAGAATGCAGAAATCGTCAAAGACAACCCAGGATACAGAAGGATGGTGGATAGAACCAAATATCATTTTCCTGCCCACGAGGAGGAGGAGGGGGAGAAGGATGTTGCAGAGTCCACTCCTGAAACAATCCTGAAATAATCAGCCACTGAAAACCCCGTAAGGGTTGCCATGAGTCGGACCTGACTGGACCGCAAGTAACGACAACAACAGGAGAAGGAAGATCCCTTCCTGGATTAGGGAGAACTACAAAGGAGGAGTTAGGAAGGGTTGAGACATTAGTTCAGGGCCAGTTCCCTTCCCCCAGTTGGAATTAACATTTCACAGAGGGGATAGAGATACCCAAATAAGTTTGTCATTCTCACACTGGAAAACCTGAGAGGACTCTATCCCGCACAAACTACCAAGGCAGGAGTATGCTCAGAAGGGGGAAAAGAGAAGGTCTAGAAAAAAAAAAAGACCTGATTACCCCTCAATTTGGACTGTGCTTCCTACAGAGCTCACCATTGTCTTCAATGTCATCATCTTGTTCTGTCTTATCTTCCTCTGCCCTGCTCTGCAATATGAGTTTTTAGGGAAACACTTCTGGTCTCCCATTTCCATATAAAGGTACTTAACCTTGAGCAACACTTGCATTGTCTCTCCTTCTCCTTGGGAAGAACTGTAGCTTATTTGACTGATGAGCTCGCAAGAGAGACAAAGCTCTGTTACCTCTGGCCTCTGAAACTCTGTCTCTGGGCCAGCTTAGGCGAGTGTGGAAGTGGGAAATGAGAGATGTACTTCCACAGGAATATTCTCCCTGAGGACTAAGAGTCAGAATAAAGACCAACATTCTGTGATGATGATTACCACTTTGCCTGCATTGGATCACTTAAAACTTGACATTGCTGTCTCTTAAGAGATCTTCATATTCAGAAACAACTTGGTTTTATAAATGTACGTATGTACTTGCTTGTTCAGGAAAGCTATTACATTTGATTGTATTGACTAGTGAGTGAATGCTTAATGATAGTATATATTTAATGACAAACCAAATGGTAGCTAATAAAAGCTGAGCACTCTGTTGTGTTTACTTGGGAGCACAGAGTGATACAGACCACTTAAAACAAGCGAGCAAGCAGTTTTTGAGTCTGATTTTATTACCACAGCCTTCAGCACTTTCTAAAGAACATTTTATAAGGCTTAGATTGTATACTGTTGCTAGTTTTCTACATAGAAACATCTATCATCTATGAATTAGAATGTGACAGATAAGGGAAAATTACAGAAAATTTTACAATTTGTGATATTTGTATCCAAGATCTTCAGAGATACAGGATGCTGTAAATTACAAATGCCTACAAAACCATTTTTGCTCGTTCTGGGAAATAAGAGCCTGTTATGGTATTCTTAACTCATCTGTCAAGAAACAATTAAGGAAATATATACCATCATGAAACTTCCAACTGAAAGTAGCAGAAGAAACTGCAGACAGATGGTCCAGGTGCACCACTCTAAAGAAGAGTACATGCTACATTGCAATCTAGGAAAATATTACCTCACTGAGTACCATTTGGAGCTTGTTTTCAACAAGTCAAAAGGCTTAAATATGTTTGCCCTAGCATACAGTTCAGTGGAAAATATCTAGATCTTACATGGGAGACCTGTAATTTAAGCTACAACGTTCTTCGAAACAGATATTTCACAAAAGTAATAAGGATGTCTGACCCCACCTCCCAATTCTCCCCAGCAAAAATATCAAACAAACAAACAAACAAAAAATCTATTTCCAGAGTGGTGTTTTTCTTGGCATCTCCTTCTGAGGAGAGTAAAGATGAGACTCAAAAAGCCTCTAATCTAAGTTTAAATGTTCAGGATTGATAGCATCCTCCAAATACCACTGTAAGACATTATGTACAATGAATATATTATTAGCTCCATAATGGAAAGAGTAGGGTTGGATAAGTCAATTTAATTCTTTAAGTCAAAAGCAAGACTCAAATCTCAATTTCTCAATATTTAAGACTCGACTCACATTGGTTGTGCAAAGTACAATTGACATATCAGGATGATCTTTGCAGGTGATGAAATTAATTTTTACTTATTCAGTCTATTCAATACATCCACATCAAATTAATTGAATGTTAAGTCTATGCAGACAAAACCACTATAGTTAGATTTCAACAATAAAACAAGCCAAAAACATAGGAAATCAATCGACTCAGAATCTTAAGAAGTTTACCTAAGCGTTCCCATTAATTTATTCTTCTTTACTTGTTGAAGTAAACAAGTTGTTTTTCTTTATACTTTGAAAGTCATAGTGGCAACAATATACAAGTCACAGCATGGAGTTAGAGATCTGTAGTTGGATCCTTAATTTTACTTTGTGCTGACCACGTGACTCCTTCCTGTCTTGGCCTCTTGCCACCGTGCTCTTCTATTCGTTATTCCTCTCGTTGTCCTTTTCTAAACATTATTTCTCAAGAACTCATTTTCTCGACCACAATACTTGGATTCAAATTTTGGTTTTGCCACCCAATTGCATTTCCATTTCCCTACCTGTTTTCCCTATCTTATACCCCTTATACCCTTACATGTCTGCCAGCTTGTCATGCCATGGGGGCTTGATGTTGCTATGATGCTGACAGCTACACCACCATTATTTCAGATACCAGCAGAGCCACTCATGGTGGACAGGTTTCAGTTGAGCTTCTAGACTCAGACAGACTAGGGAGAAGGATGTGGCAGCCCACTCCTAATTAGCCATTGAAAACCCTATGAATAGCACAGAAATATTGTCAAATATAGTGCCAGAAACTGAGCCTCTCAGGCTGGAAGGCATTCAAGAAATGACATGAGTTGCCTCCTCAAAATAGAGTTAACCTTCATGACAGGAATGGAATAAAGCCACTCAGACCTCCTTTTGCTGACATGGCATGATTCAAAATGAGAAGAAACATAGTGCCTGCAACATTGGGCTCAAACATTAAAAAAAGTCATGTGCCAGCCAGGTGCAACGGCATACATCTGTAATCCTAGTGACTCGGGAGGCAGAGGCAGGAGGATCACAAGTTCGAGACCAGAGGCAGTCTGCATAACTTAATGAGATCCTGTCTCAAAAACTAAAAAAATGAGTTGGGGGTGCAGCTCAGTGGCCCAGCACTTACAAAGCATGCAAGAGTGAGGCCCTGGGTTCAACCCCTAGTACCACAAAAAAAAAAATCATGTACCTGGCACAGTGCTAGGTAGTGTTTTGTCCTGACTCATCTCACTATGAGTCAGATCCAACTCGACAGCACCCAGCAACAATACCTCATATAAAGATGAAAGAAGTCAATGATTATAAAAGACATGGAACCACACCTAGCATGTGGTAAGTGTTCCATGTATGTTAGCAATTTTCATAACTTATACCATCATCTTACTGTTCTATATTCTCTTCCTTTGCCATCCTCTTAAATGTAGGCTATTGGGAGACCATTTTTGCTGGTTCCTTGCTTATGTTCCCATGTCTTTTGCTTATGTTCCCATGTCAGGGTGGGATTTAGCTCAGTTGATAGAGCATTACACTGCAGTCTCTGAAGTCCCAAGTTCAATTCCCAGCACCACAAAAACGGGAGAAGGACGTGTCAATCCACTCCCAAGACAATCCCGAAACAATCACCTATTGAAAACCCTATAAGGGTCACTATGAATTGGATACAACTTGACAGCATCTAACAACAACATGTTTCCATATAAAGGAACTTCCTGAAGAGCAATACTGCTGGTTCTTCTCAGCACCTTCTCACTCTTTCCGATGGAAAGAAGAGTAGCTTATTTCACTGGCAAGTTTGAGAAGAGAACCTGGTTTCTAATCTCTCTGCATAAAGACAGCTTATGCTTTGGTTTGCTCTCCCTTCCAAAGCCAAGAACAAGTAAACAAGTCTAACTGAGGGTAGAACATTAACAAGAACACTTGCACTCAGAAATAAACATGTATTCTCCAGTCATGTTTATAGGGAATAAAGGTAAGGTGTCTAGTTCTGTCAGACTGTTATTTCTAGCTGCACATGGGTTTCAAACTCTGCAGGAGAAGATGAATATAATATGCTGACCTGCTAAGGACTCAGTGTACCTTGCACCAAATTCTGTCCCTTCTTCTGCATGCTAAACTCACCTCCTCAAATTGTATCTCTCATCCAATGACACACCTCTCTCTCTACATCTGGGACCAACTTGCCGTAGCACTTCAAACACTGTCCAGAACTGAATTCATATCTTTGCCCGGATTATGATCCTCTTTATTCCCAGATTTAATGTCTTTTCCATTCAACTCAATACCCCAAGCCAAAAACCTGAGTTTTCCTTAACATCTCTCTTCTAACTCCGCATGTTTAAATCTATCCCTTGCGTATACTATACTATTCCTGTTGTCCCTATTTACCTTTCTATGCCCTTATTTTGGACTCTACTTATCTCTCATACATAATAATCTCCTGAACTTTCACACTATCACCAATCTTTCCCCCTCCTCTCTATCCTCCAACTTCTATTAGGGTGATCCTTCTGCAACAGCTACCAGCAACCCGCTGATGTCCAACTCATAGCAACCCTATGTACAACAGGTAAAACACTATTGTCAGTGCTTCTCTGCTATTCATAGGGTTTTCAATGGTGGATTGATTTGGGGGATTGGGTTGCTGGGTCCTTTTCCCAAGCCTATAGCCCCTGGTGTTCACAGGTGGTGTCTCACCCAAGTACTAACCAGGCCCGACCCTGCTTAGCTTCTGAGATCTGATGGGATGGGACGCCACAGTGCTATGGCTGCAGGCCCTCCTGGTTAGCAAATCTGAATTCCAGAGACAAACAGCTTTCCATTGTCTGACCACTGTCTAACGCTCCACCCTAACTCCTCTTGGCCAATCTGTTCCACTGACATGCCCTATGTCATAGGCATACCTGTCTCTTTTGAGACTGCTGAGATGTCATTGTATGACTTCTTTGAAGGTTGAAGCAAAAAAATAATGTGATCCAGGTAATATTAATTTTACCATGGTCAAAAATCCCATCCCACATAATGTGAATAAAAGGACCTCTTGAGTATTTCAAATACACAGTCAAATTATTTGAATAATTTAAATGTAACCATGGTCCAATCAAATGATCGTATGGAACAATATTTTTTATCATCTCAATGTTAACTTCTCAGTTTTCCATGGAGAAAAAAATACAGCAAATTATTTTTGTCAAGTCTTATGTCATACATTCTCAACACAGAGCTCACCAGGATCAAAATGCAGCCTCTTGAGCCTCTGTCATTATGTGGCTGTCCTGCTGCATGAAACCTGCTTCACCCTCATTATCCTCTTGCCCTCCTGGTCTGTTTCCTTCCTTCAAAAGAGCTTTTCTTAACCTCCTTCATCCCCCAAGATAATTCCTAATTTCCATTGGTGTTAGAACACTGTGTACCTGCTTTCAATTACCTCTTTGCCTCATCTCTTTGCTCCCTCCAGGCTTTTTTAATCAGGTCTCACTGACCACTGAATCACCACCACATACCATGATGCTGACATGTAGTAGGTGTTCAATAACTGCTTATTAAATAATGGATACTGCTTACATTTTCCTCTGTTGTTGCTGTTAGGTGCCATGGAGTCATGTCTGACTCATAGTGACCCTTACAGGGTTTTCAATGGCTAGTTGTTTCAGGATTGCCTCAGGAGTGGATTGCCATGTCCTTCTCCCACTTCCATGGTGCTGGGAATCAAACTCGGGACCTCAGAGTCTGCAGAGCAGCGCTCTACGATGGAGCTAAATCTGAGCCCCACATTTTACTATAAATTGTGATAAATATCCCCATATGTCTGTCAGCTTCTTGTGCTGTGGGGGCTTGTGTCACTGTGGTGGTGCTGAAAGCTATGTCACCAGTATTTCAGATACCAGCAGGGCCACCCATCATGGACAGGTTTCAGCTGAGCTTCCAGATTCAGACAGACTAGGGAGAAGGACCCAGAAGCCCACTCCCAAAACATTGTTTCCCTTGTTGTTGTTGTTGTCAGGTACCATCAAGTCAGGTCCACTCATAGTGACCTTCATAGGGTTTTCAATGGCCGATTGCCCAAAACAATTAGCCATTGAAAACCCTATGAATAGCCAACAAGTACTATCAAATACAGTGCCAGAAAATGAACACCCCAGGCTAGAAGGCATTCAACTGGGGAAGCAGTTGCCTTCTCAAACTATGTTGTTTGTGTTATTGTTAGGTGCCTTCAGGTGTAGTTAATATTAATGACAAGAATGGAGTAAAGCCCTTAGGACCTCCATTTCCTGATGTGACTCAACTCAAAATGAGAAGAAATATAGTGCCTACAACACTGGTCTCAAACATAAAAAGATGATGTGCATCACACAGTGTTGGATAATGTTTTTCATTCGGCTCTACTTAGGGTCACTATGAGTCAGATCTGACTCTACAGCACCCAACAACAACATGATAAAGACAAAAGAGAAGAATAGATATGATAGGGGGACACAAAACAAAGCAAAAGGTGTTATACTATATTTACTTTTAAAACTTGCAATTTACATGGAGGAGCAATAAGAAGCAGGAAAGAACAGCTGCTTTTAACATTAATAATCAGTTTCAAATTACATTTCAGGAAGTATTGGTGATATAGTGGTGCAATAGCTGCCTTCAAAATACACTTTAATGCAGCAAAAAATTGAGTAATTATTGATAACAGGGAATTCAAAGGAAAGTCATTTGCTGGTTTTGGCAGTTTATTTCAGACCCATTCATTGCCTTTAGGACTACCAAGCAAGCAAAACTCTCTCTCCTTCAGCAGTCATACCTAACACTGACTTTATTAAATATAAGTAGTACAGCTTGTGAAAGCTGGTTTTATGTAAAATGGATTTACATTTCACTAACTTGGACAACCACTGTTGATTGTTTTTCCTGTGCTCTTGAAATTTCATTATTACAAATACTCATAAATAATGTCACCTCGTCTTAGAGCTTGGATTTGTGAAACACGTCATCTTGAAGCTAATCATAGATCACCCTGCTGTCACTGATTCCCAACTTCCATTCTTAACAGCATGATAAAGCTGTGGCTGTGAGTCTACCACTGGCTCAGTACATTATTAGGACAATGTCGCTGATTTTATCAACGCCAAAAAGTCAACTTTGAGTCATTTCAGTTTTTGAACAGAACATCGTGAGCATTTTCCACCAAAACTTAATTAATCGTATTCTTAATCATTGCCTTGTTAAAACATGCATGGCAGACTGTTCTAGGAAAAACAGTAGGCTAGTCAGCTGGCTAATAAAGCTCAACTGGTAAATTGCTATGTTTACTTCTTGCTGTATGGACATTACAGTCAGACATCTCTGAATCCTTAGACATGACTCAGAGGCTGAAAATGTCCAGGCACATTAATAGACATCTCACCAAAGCCCATAGCAAACTTTGTCTTTTTTTAACTTCTGGGCTGGAAACAAGCTGTAGGAATTGGAATTGGGGAAATCAGTTACAAGGCCATGTTCCCAGATGCCAGCATGGCATTGTGCTAGTCAGGAGCAAGAGAAGAGGACTGCCATGGGCCATTAGACACATAGCCCCTTGAAGACTGTCCCTGGACTAGCAACCAACACATGAACTTTGTTCAACATTGGACTAGGGATGTAACTCAGTGGCTCAGCGCTTGCCTAGCATATATGAAGCCCTGGGTTCAATCTCCTAACACAAACACACACAGACACAAAAAAAATCCAAAAACCTTTTCCTACATGTTCAGCATACCTGTTTTGGTTTTAGGAGTAACAAATCTAACCAATTTGGAGAATAACAGACCAAATAACATCTAAATGTATCCAGCTGATAATTTTTCCTTACTAATCATGTGAGTTACCAGCTGATTTCCTATCTTGTCTGAGCATTAAGTAAAGGCAATATATCTTCTACAAAGATAAAACAAACATACCAGAAGGTCTCAATGTGCTATACTTGTGATGAGAGTAAATAAAGGAAGAAATGGGAATATTTTACATATTTATCAGATTGGTACAATCTATAAATTGAAAAAGCATATGTCAAGGTTATAGCAATAATTTCCTTCAATATAATTATTACAAAGTCTTATAGGTGAACAGATGGGTCCTTTGGTATTCAGAAATAAGAAAGTTTCTCAAATGTCTCAAAATATTTCACTTAAATGGTACCTGAGTTGAATTAATCTGGGGAAAGCATATGTGCAAGGTAAAGAGGGAGTAAGTATTTTAAATGCATTAACAGGAAGTGTATTAAGTGTCCTTGTAGAGTCAAGCAAAGGCTGCTGTAGAAGTCATGGTTAGTAATGTGGGAAAAGTTAGTAAAAGCTCTTCAAGGAAGAAATTTCTGACCAATATCTAAAATTGAAGAGGACTTTAAAGCTGAATATTTCAGAGAAAGGTACTTTGCCATGCCTGTTGTTGTTGTTGTTAGGTGCCATCGAGTCGGTGTCCAACTCATAGCGACCCTCATAGGGTTTTCAATGGCAGACTGTTTCGGGATTGCCTTGGGAATAGATTGCCAGGTCCTTCTCCCATTTTTGCAGTGCTGGGAATTGAACTTGGGACCTCAGAGACTGCAGCGCAGTGCTCCACCAACTGAGCTATGCCATGCCTAGAGGACTCAAAGTTTGTGTTTGAGCCTAGTATACTCCAGTCTTCTCAAATAAGGCATCATGGTTTAAATCTAAAATGTCCCCCAAAGGTCATGTGTTTGAACACTTGATCCCCAGATGTTGGTGCTATTCAAGGAAGCTCTGAAATTTTGGAAAATGAGACCTAGTTTCACAGAAGCAGGTCACTTGTGGCAGGTCTTTGGAGGTTTTATGCAGGCTGGCACCTCCAGTAAGTTCTCTGCTCCTGATCCACCATGACATGAGGTTCCCTGCCACAGGCCCTGCCACTGTGCCTTCTTGCTCATATGGATTGAAATCCTCTAAGTGTGAGTCTCAATAAATCATTCCTCCTGTAAGTTTGTTTCTGTCAGGTATTTTTCCACAGTGACATACAAGCCGACGAACACATAAGGTCAAAAAAGTCCACTAATTCTAATAACCAAATACATGGGAAGAAGAGAGAAATGTATAATAATTATAATTTGGCTTTAATCTGAGCTCTTGTGGCTAAAAATGACTGTCACATCCACATATCACACTTTGTTTTGACATTCTCCTGGTGCCATTAACTAAGGGGCTCTATTGGAGAAATGTGTCTTTTAAAAATTTGGATGAGTTTTATACCATTGGACAAGCAAAGATGGAGACCTGGGTTGAATTGAAACTGTTTCTAAACTTTGCATTGTTTGCAGGCTTCAGGCTATTTCCTCCCTCTGTGCATTCCCATCCCAACACACACACACACACACACACACACACACACACACACACACACAATTTCTAGTTCTTTAGAAAACTGTTAACCTGGAACCAAACTCCAGCCATTGTGAAGTTAAGCAAAATACTAAACATTTCTTTTAACTCTCCCAATTTAGGACATGACCTTATCCACTGAGTTATTTCCTTCTACAATTATAAATTGGCATTACAAAATGAAATATCTATCTCATGACTGTCTCACTTCTCAATGAGCAAGTAAGCATATTCCTTCTATGACAGGTCTATAATTGCTTATAATTTGATATATTTGTCTTTCTTTGATTAGACCATTAACTCAGTAAGGGTTTAAAAACTTAGACTTTTTGTATTCCTCATGCACATAATAAAATTGTTTAAAAACAACAATCATTAAGTGAATATTGTTGGTTGAAAAAAACATAGGAGATAACAGGAATGGGTTTTATTCAGAACCTAAAGTTTGAAACATTTCCCAGCCAGCAAGGACAGAAAAGCTTTGAGAATAACAAATGTCTTTACACCTTCACTTCATATCTTGGCAGAAAAAGATAGTTTTTAAATTTAAAAAAAAAGGTGCCAGAACTATTTCAAATACTTTGACATTAGACCCCAAAGCAGTTAAGAAGATTTGTAGTGGGGCATAAAGAATTTTGCCTGTAATACAAACACTATTAAAACCAGATAGTAAAAGAGAAAAGTTTGGACATCCACAGTACCTAAGCAAAGATTTGTTTATGCCAAGAAATTATATCATGTTCCTAATAAATACATTCCATAGTTGTGTGTATATGTGTGGTTATTGTTTCTGCTTTAAGTGTATCTCTATATTTCATGAAGATGCAAAAATCACTATTAAGCTTGAGCTTAAAAGTAGCCTAGTAATAGCAATCAAAATTAGTATTTATTAGAGAATCCACCACATGCCAGCTAAAACTTTACATATATCCTAAAATTCTAAATCCTTAGGTATGTAATTGTCTCTCTGTTTCTACAAGGTATTGGTTTCAGGACCTCTGCAAATACCAAAATCTCAATGCTCAAGTCCCTTATGTAAAATGGTATAGTTTTTGCATAAAACCTATGCACATTTTCCCATATACTTTAAATATTCTCTAGATTACTAATATCTAATACAATCCAAATGTTATATGAATACTTACTATATTGTATTATGACGGGAATCATGACAAGAAAAAAGTCTGTATATGTTCAGTACAATGTAATTTTTTAAAAATACTTTTGATTATTGACTGGTTATATCTGCAGATGTATAATCTTCAGAGACAAAGGGTCAACTATACTAACTCCCTGTACTATGACACCCTTACAAGTTAGGTATCTTTGAAATTTTCACTTTATAAACAAAGAAATGGCAGTACCAAAGATTAGGTGACTTGCTGATCACACAGCTAATATAAGTGGCAGGATGAGAATCTGATCTAGTCAGTTTGACTCCAGCCTTCCCATTTAACCACTTCACTACAGATCCCTGAAAAAGACAGACTTGATTTTAATTTCTGTAAATTATTCTCTTAATTTTCTACATAGCTTCTTGATATATGTAATATGTGTACCTCTAAAAAATATACTTTACAATTATGCTTGATGTTTAGTGTATAAGTGGAATTATACTTTGCGTATTAGAATATAGTTTGTTATATTTTTATTTTTAATATTTTCATCTTATTGCTTTTGGAACTAAGGTTGTTTGTTGGTATTTAAAAAAAAAAAACAGTTCCTTGCGCTGAGCTTCACCTGTTTAGCCTCTTTTTAATTTTTTTTTTTTTTTTTTGAGACAGGGTCATACAAGGTGGTGCAAGCTGCTTCTGGCCCTCAACCTGCGACCCTCCTGCCTCAGCCTCCTGAGTAGCTGGGATTATAGGAGTGTGCCATGGTGCTCAGCTTAATTTTTGTCTTTATGTAATTTTCCTTGTATAAATATCCCACAATTTTATTTATTCTTTCTGTTATTGGTGGACAATTGAGTCAATCTACTTTTGGCTGCTATGAATATTTTTGGCATATGTTCTGTTATAGACATGCAAGAACTTTTCCAGTAATTAAACATAAGAGTAGAATTACTTAGCTTTTGGATATGTGCCTTGAGCTTTACTAGGCAATTCCAAATTGTTTTCCAAAATGGTCGTACCAATTGACATTCTCCCAACATAAATTCATTTCCCAATGTTCTCCATCATCTCCAATCTTCATATTGTTCTATCTGCTTTTCAACTTCCTAAATTTGATTGATCACTCTCATTTGTTGTAGTTTTTCCCCTTGATGAATTTCTGCCTTTTTTTTTTGGGGGGGGGGTAGTACTGAGGAATTGAATACAGAGCCCTGGACATCCTAGGCAAATGCTCTACCAACTGAGCCACATGCAAAGCCCATTTTTTCATTTTTTATTTTGAGACAGGGTCTCACAAAGTTGCACAGGCTGCTTCTTGCCTTAAACTTGCAATCCTTCTTCCTCAGCCTCCCAAGTAGCTGGGATTAAAGTTATATCCAACAGCACCCAGGTATGAATTTCTATCTTCACTTCTTTTGCTCTACTATCATTTATTAGGCTTCTAGAAGGAAATAGAGATAAATTAATACAAACAATCCACTACCTACAAGTGTTTGTTCTTTAAGAAAATAAAATAGCATAAGAAAGAAAATTGCTTTTTATTTACCTTGTTTCTCTGGAACAAGGAAATTTATGATATTAATTCCTTATGTGAGCTATTCAGACCAATATTTTTAGTATACAAACTTGAAAAACCCTTTTAGTAGTGTTGGTTACATAAAATATTTCAAAGGTAAGAATTATAATGGCTTATCAGTAGCCTCCTATGATTCTGTCACAAAATGATGGAAGCAAAGAGTATGCTGTTTTTTAAAAAAGTGAATAAATAAATAAATTTGCTTTCCTTCAGTTTGTGCTACCTTAGCTTCTCTTATTTTAAGTAAAATATCCTAATAGTTGGGAGGGTGGAATTGCATTATCCTTCCAAATGTTTTGATAGCAGTTTTGCATCTTCTCTTTTGTCACTAACCAAACTTTCCTTCTTTACCTTCTATTTATAGCTCTCTTTCATCTTGGAGAGATCTTTTCTATAAAACAGTGAAATTGACTCTAGATTTAGAGCCATGATGTTCAAATAAAAAGGAAAATTTACTAGCTCAAGAAACTAATGTGCCAGAGGTTCAGGTGGGGTCCTGATCCAGTGGTTCAACTCCTGTCAATGAGAATACAAGTTTTTTCATTGACAGGAGCTGAACCACTGTTGGCATCATCCTCAAGTTTTATCTGGCACTTTTTCTTATATTCACATCTAGTCTAGCTCGTTGGGACACATAATGGCTCCCAGTTCCAGGAACTCACATCTTGAAATTAGACTATCCAGGAGAATATTGATTTTTTTTTAAACAAAGTCTCCCTGCATCTCTATAGCCCTAAATGGGCTACAGGCTCATCTGCAAACCAATAAAATACTGTGGTCAAGGAATACAGGAAAGGCTGATTGACTAAAGCTGGTAAGAACTCTTTAGAACCGGGAATGGATGTCACCGAAACCACATAGCTGAGAATGGGGAAGGTGGTTTTCTTAAAGGAAATTCAGAATACTACTAGGAAGAGAAAGAGGAGTACTGGATGGCCAAAAAGCAACCAGTGCCTGTTGAAGTCTGAGTTTAAGTATATTCTTTTCACTTGGATACTTGAAGTATCAAAATGATAAGACTTCTCAGGATGTTTCCTAAACATTATCTTCATAAATCTGAATAGCAAAGGAATCTTAGAAAGCAGGAGAAAGGAAAACTCTGAACTCAAAGCTAATTAAAATGCCACCTGATCACTTATTTTTCTTTGACTATCTGCTGCCAATTTTATAGAGCCATGTAAAAATGATTATGCATCTGTTAAGTATGGCTTTTTCCAAACTCAAAAGAATAAGATAAAAGAGAACACACTTTCTTTATATGCACTAGAATCTCTCATCTTTCCAAGCCGCATTCATAAACTTCTTTCACCCTGTTCTAAGGAGCATGTCAGTGGCGACATCTTTATTAAATAGTTGCCTCAATTCTGAATGTCTCCAAATCATTTCAGTCATTTCTCCCTCCCTCTTTAGGAGTTTATGTCTAAAAGGGTTTCACTTAAACAGAGTTTATGTACTATTCAGCCTTAAAAAAGGACATTGTGTTGAGTGAAATAAGCCAGTCACAAAAAGACAAAGGCTGTATAATTCCAGTTAAATGAGGTATCTCAAGTAGTAGAGACAGAAAGTAGAATGGTAATTTCCAAGGACTAAGGGGAGGAGAAAAATGAGAAGGAGTTGTTTAATGGGTAGAGTTTCAGTTCCACAAAATGAAAAAGTTCTGGAAATTCTTTGCACAGCAATGTGAATATACTTAATACTCTAGAACTCAAATGACACCAACTAAAAATGCACTTAAAAATGGTCTTGATGAGCTGGAGGAAGTGATACATGTATGTAATTTTAGCTACTTGGGAGTCTGAGGCAGGAGAATGACAGTTTTGAGGCCAGAGGCAGCCTACACAACTTAGCAAGACCCTGTCTCAAAAATACAAAACATGGGGGAGGGTGGGGGTTGAGGTTGTGGCTCATTGGTAGAGCACTTACCTGGGTTCACCTCCCCCTACCGAGAAAAAAAAAACTGGTCATGATGGTAAATTTTGTGTTATGTATATTTTACCAAAAATTTTTTTAAAGGTTGTTTCATTCAAAAAGAATTTTAAATGCTGAGAAATTAAGTGTCCAAAATTGGATAATAACTAAAATACATTCTTGGGAAAGTAAAATAATTATCATTCCTTTCTTTGAGCTACTAGACCAGATGGGAAAAAATGAATAAGATGGAAGAATCTTCATTGAAAAAAATCTGTCAAAATTACAAATATTGATTTTAAGGCACTAAAGTTCTTATTGGCCTGGGGATTAGCTCAGTTGGTAGAGTACTTGCTCTGTGTTCTGAAGACCTGGGTTCAACTCTTAGCACTGCAAAAGCTGGGAGAAGGCCATGGCAACCCACTCCCCAATCACCCATCAAAAACCCCATAAATATCAGGGAAGCACTGACATAGTGCTGGGCATGTCCCAGTGTCAGAGAGTGATTCATGCTATTGTTCATAGGGTCGCTATGAGTGCGACCCAACTCAATGGCACCTAACAACAACAAAGTTCTTATTATCTTGGATTCAGACCAGGATTGTACATACTGCATTGTATTTGCCATTTGTCCAGGTGTCAAATTTGTTCAGAGAGGACAGTGGAAGCATGAGTACAGATTTTGCAGTTGATCATGCCAGCCTAGTGCCAAACTCATGTTAAGAACAAAGAGCCTTTTGAAGGAAAGTGGAGGAAAAGAAGTTGGAGAAGCCAGAACGCAGCTGCTTCTTACCACTTACAGCTGCTACCACCATTATCCAAGCCCCCATCATGTTATACTCACATTACTACATTTCTCTGGCCTCCTTATTTCTGCCTATGAAGCTCTTGATAAAAACTAATCAGCTTATGTCACTGCTTTACTCAAAATCCTTCATGGCCTCCCATCTCAGTGCGGAAAAGCCAAAATCTATTCGATGACCTAAAAATTCCTGTAGCTCCATCCTTATTACCTCTCTGATGTTGTTCCCATAGCTCTCTGCCTTGTTCATCCCATCCAACCACACTAGCCTCCTCTCTACTTCTTGAGTATAACCTACAAGCTCATTCTACAACTTTACCATATCATCTATGATGTCTTCGTGTATAGTTGATTCCAAGACTGGTATATAATCAGGTGGTGGTGGTGTTAGGTACTATCAAGTCATGTCCTACTCACAGTGACCCTGACAGAGCTTTCAATGGCTGATTGTCTCGGGATTACCTCAGGAGTGGGTTGCCATGTCCTTCTCCAATTTTTGCGGTGCTGGGAATCGAACCTGGGACCTCAGAGACTGCAGAGTTTGGCTCTACCAACTGAGCTAAATCCCAGCCCATATAATCAGGTAGGAGAAACATTAATGGTGAGATAAGGCATGTACACAGATAAAAAATTGACTTTTGAAAATATGATGCTATACTTTAAAATAAGAATAGTGATTTTTTAAAAAGTTTTTACTTTTGTTTCATCAACTAAATAAATGATACAGACCCCAGTTTTAAAATGTAAAAATATACACAGATTCCTTTAATAGATTTGTTTCAGGTTTGAACTCCACATATCTTCAAAGGTACTAGAAGTGATCTTCTTGCCTCTTAGCTTCTTCAGTGCTGGGATTACAGGCATGTACCACCACACTGGGCTCTGATTTTTTAATAAAGGTAAATTTGGAGAAATGGTAGTTATTTTAATTTTCAAAGATTTGTAATGTCTCACTCTGGACCACAATTATTACCATTTTTTAAATTTTCCTGTGTCTAGTTTACCAGTCTAAGAAGAGTCTTTTCTCTTGCTTCTTTTTTTAAGGTCAAAAAGGACTGTGATCACTATGGCTTCAGGACAGCTGTATTTTGCTTGGTGATGACAATTTACTGCATCAGCAGGCTTTTCTGCTTTAGCTTGCATTAGAAACACAAGCAATATCAAAAGCAATTCTATTTATTTGACCTAACTAAAAATAGACATTTGCTCCTGACTCTCATTTTTAATTCTGTTTTATCAGAGGGATTAAGACTCTTATTCTCTCACTCCCCACTCTGTGGCTTGAATCACTAATATGGAGCCTACCACACCCTTCTTTCCAAAAACTTCAACCAAAGTCAATACTGTGCTTCTTTTCTGCATTACCTTTTGTTTCAAATCATGGATATTAGTCCACTGGGACCTGTGTAGCCCAACTCTCCTACTCATGGGCGAATAGTATTTGTGTTAGCTATGGAGGTTCTCTGTTTTGATCTCCCTTCAAGAGAACCTGCTGCACAGAGGTAGTAGGGCAGACAGTTTCCAAGCACTTCACCTTCAGACTATTAGAATGTTTGCACGAGTCCATGCTCTCCTCAGGCTGCTACCAGGCAATCACTGAGTACCAACATCACTTGAGTTGTGCCATCACTACTCAGCTCAGGACTCCCTGACAGACAGCCTTTCCCTAGGCATTCCCATCAGCCCAGCTGAGACTTTCTCAGAGCCTCGCTGCCGTCTGAAACTCCATGTGCCCAGACCTCTCTCATTCCTTCTCTACAGTCACAAGTCAGATCAACAGTGTTCTGAAGACTTCTTCTCCTTCTTCTCTCCTTCACCATGTAACATGGATTAGTTCATAAACATCTGGTAAATTGGGCAATGAGGTTGGCATAACTTGGGCAGTGTTTCTATGCAAAGATTTATATGCAGTCTTTCTGGGTAGACTGGATTCCTTCAATTAGAGCTCACAGTTCTGCTAGTACTCAAAGTGTTTTTCAGCTCTACTTTAAGAAAATTAAAAATGATTAACTACAGGCAGAGCTTCTTCCCCAAAGGAGCTCACCCATCTTCATCCCCCACCCCACCCACACCAAATTTATAGCAGATTTATCCTTCCTCCTGGGTCAACTTCTATGGTAACTCTATTCCTTTGGAACTTCAACTTCCATCTCTAAGACTTTGGCTCCCACTGCCTATGTTTGTACCCACCAGCTTTTACATTTTGAATATCCCTAAAGTTGCCTCCTTTACCTGCAGCTATACCACTGTGGTGACTGATCTCATCAGATCTCGGATCCTAGGCAGAGTCAGGCCTGGTTAGGACTTGGATAGGAGACTGCCAGGGAACACCAGGTGCTGTAGGCTTGGTAGAAGGACCCAGAAACTCACTCCCCCCACAAGCGATCAGCCATTGAAAACCCTATAAATAGCGGAGAAGTACTAACAAAACTGTTTCACCTGCTGTACGTAGGATCGCTGTGAGTCAGACACTGACTAGATGGCACCTAACAACAACAGCAATAAAGTTGACTCCAACCATACTGAATTATCCTGCTCCATTCAGGTTGTCATTTGAGATACCACTTATGATTACATCTATGATTGCATATTGAATATGAGTGCAGGTTATTAAGAATTGCCTTTCAGCTCCAAACCTGTCTATATTCATTTCCTTATGCAGTGTAACAAGTAACCACTAACTCAGTGGCCTAAAATATCACTTATTTATTGTTTTACAATTTCCATGGATTAGAAGACTGGACAGAGCTTAGGTGAGTCCTCTACTGAGAGTCTCACAAGGCTACCATCTTGGTACCTGCAGCCCTGTATTTCTTACATGAATCTCAGAGTTTTCTTCCAAGGTAGCTTGGGTTGTTAGCAGGTTAAGGTTTTAGGACTATAGTCCCTATTTGCTTGGTAACTACTGGCAAAGGACCAATCTCAGCTTCTACAGGCTGCCTACAGGTCCTCATTATGTGGTCTCCAATAAGCAGTTCACAATGTAGATACTTCCCTCTTCCAAGCTAACAAGGGAATGCCTCTATGACTTCTAGTACCTCTCCAGTCGGCTATGACTGAGTCTTACACAGTTGCACCATAATCACGGTAGTGACTATCCCAGCATTATTTGCCATATAATGTAATATAATCAGGAAGTGATTATCACTTTGTACTCACAGGCTCCACCCACACTCAAGAGTAGGCGTTATATAGAGATGTGTGGACCAGGAAGTAAGACTCTCTGAGGCCATCTTGGAATTCTGCCTACATTCTTTCCTTTACTCTGCCGTATGATGTTGGAGCTGTTGGAGCTGAAAGGAAGACATGTTTCTTTATTGGCAGCTGGCTTCCTTTTAGAGTCTGCCTACAATGGCCAAGAAGGGAGAGAGAAAAGCTGTAGAGAGCAAGAGTCTTACTCCATTTTCCCAGCTCCCTGCTCCTCTCAGCATTGCCTCAACTATGGCCATTCACACTGGTAGCAGCATTTGGTTCAATCTTCAGGACTTTAACAATCACAGCACTATCTTCTTTACATTCCACAAAGGTCTGAAACCATTTGCATCTTATGCTTGTGAAAGTACAACAATGAGTAAGGGAGACAGAAGAAGAATTGATGGTTTTGAATTATGGTGCTGGAGATGAATATTGAATGGACTGCCAAAAGAACCAACAGATCCATCCTAAAAGAAGTGCAGCCAGAGTGCTCCTTGGAAGCAAGGATGGCTTAGACTGCATCTGACATATTTTGGACATGTTGTCAGGAGGGACCAATCCCTGGAGAAGGACATCATGTGGGAGAGTGGTAAATGGACGAAAAGAGGAAAACCCTCAACTAGATGGATTGACACAGTGGCTGCAATGATTGACTTAAAAGTAAAAAAGATCACGTGCATGGCACAGTGTTAGGGAGCGTTTTGTTCTGTTGTACATAGGGTTACTATGAGTCAGACCCTACTCAAGGGCACCTAAAAACAGCAACAAAGTTTCATATAATCTCATTTTCTTTCCTTTTTCCCCCAGGTCCATATTGAGAAAACTGTCCTGTTATTCTATTTGTATTACCTCAGTGTTCCTTTTTCACTTTTTCAGTTTAACCAATTGCTTATAGTAAATCCTCTCCGTAAAGAAGCTGTTATGATTCCCATATTCATGATGACTCCAACTGATGCAATTGGTTTTAAACAGTCAGCCTCGCTACTGTTTTTTCTAAACCCTCTTATTTGGTGAATGATATTGTAGAACAACAAGGTTTTTGGAAATGCACATATTGAGCTGTCGCAGAAATGTCTGTAATCTAGATTTTAATGACTAAATTTTCTTCTGTCATACGTATGTACTGCAATGTATTTATCTAGTCCTTCACCTTAGACTCTTTTAAACATCTCATTACCATATATAATCCCATCACTCACAGATACAAATGTTTGCTTATATTTCAGCTTATTCTCTAAAATGAATTCTTAGAAGTAAAATTATGAGGCTAATGGGTAAAAGTATTTGTAAAGCTTTCAACACCAAATTTTCCTCCTAAATGCTATAAAAATTTAATTGCCCACCCATGAACAAGAATGCCTATTCTTTTATGCTCTTACCAATATGTTACTTTATCTAGTTTTTACCAAATAGTTGACACGTTAATAGATGGAAATTGGTATCCCATCTTAATTCATTATTAGTGGTCAAAAATCTTTCCATATGTGTATTTGACATATTTGCTTCTTCTTTTATTCATAAGTTGTCATTGTGACTTTTCTAACTATTCCAACAAGCAGACTCTTGGGTTTTAGCTCAGTTTGTATGGTACTTAATAACAACAACCAACAACAAGAAAGGATATTTTGCTCCTCTCAGCCTTTATAATACTTTATTTGCATTTGACATTTACCATACTTCCTTTGTATTTGGTATTTTCCATTTGTACCATTTTCAGTGAGTCCAGCGTTGGTTATGGGAACATGTCTCTGTTTTTTTTTAAATCACTATCAGAGTCTATTATTTTTCCCAAATCCTTCCTCCTTACAGTTCTTACTCTATTTTATACCCTGTATGGACATAAATTTTCATAGCATAATATATGCTATAAAAGTAATCCCTCCCTGTCTCAGGACAAATCTAGAAGCAGACCAATGGAATTAGACCAGAAGAACCCTTGGACTCCTTCTAGTGTTTATGTTTTATGTTTCTCTGGTTATACTTCATAACCCTGATCTGGTCAGCTGCATTTTTTTAACTCATTTGATACTTTCTAAGTACAAATTATGCATAATTTTGAGAAGTATTCCCAGTTGGATAAACTCAAATGAGTACTTATAAATTTAAACAGTACTCAGTCCTTATTATAAATTAACCATATAATAGTTGATTATTTCCATGAGATAACAATAAAAGCCAAATATTTGGTAACAACTCTCTGATATGTGGTATGCCTGTATTCAAATATGGTTCTCTTGCTTTCTAGTTTAATGACTATATACAAATTATTTAATAATATCTCTAATGCTTGACTTTCCTGAGAAGTGGCTATAATGATAAATGCTTTAAGGGAGGGTAAGGGGTAACCTATATGAATAATGTTTATCAAAATGCATATATGGAAATGTCACAATGAAAGGCATGTCAAAATGAATGACATTAAGATGTACATTAAAAATTTCCAATTAAAAAAAACAATAAATGCTTAATGTTAACTGAATAAATAGAGCACTATCAAAAAAAAACAATATGATATAATATATATCAAGTCTTTAGCACAGTGTCAGAAAAATAAAGAAATACTTATCGCATTCCTACTACATTATAAGAAGGCTTCAAAACTATGGGAATATAAAACTCAATAAAGCATGGAAACTGCCCTCATTGAGCTTAAATTTTAATAAGAAATGGACAGTTAACAAATAATTAGATACATAATATATTCAGTGGGATAAAAGCATGAGAAAAGGCAAAGCAGAGAGGAAGAATATGGAGTATTACACAATGCATAGAGCAGAGGGGTGACAATAACTTTATACAAATTTATCTGAAAGCTCTAACTTGACACATTTAAGCAGAAATCAGCAGGTATTGGGCATACAAACAGAAAGACTTGGTTAAGTACATTGATCAGAGGATAAGGAGGGTACACAAATTTATCTGAAAGCTCTAACTTGACACATTTAAGCAGAAATCAGCAGGTATTGGGCATACAAACAGAAAGACTTGGTTAAGTACATTGATCAGAGGATAAGGAGGGTACACTGAGGTGGGAATCTCATCTTTTGATACAAATGACAGAGCCTCCAAGAAAGAAGAAAATAAACTATTAAACAGAAAAAAAATAAGATACATAGAGACTATGAAAGGAGAATAAAACTTCAAAGATTAAAACCTTACCATTAACATTTTCTGAAAGATAAGAAAAAATAGATTATTAAAAGAGGTTTTCAAATGAACAATTAAATTTAAGGAAGAAGGACAATAGAAAGAGTAGAAAGGAGGAGGGAGGGAGCTAGTAAAGGGAAGCAAAGATTGTGGGAAGTGGGATGGGGAGGAGAATCAATGTAGAGGAATGAAGGGGGAGAGGATAATCTCAATGTAAATGAGGCAACTTCATGAGTACATGGGAAAAATAGGGGAATATAACTCAAATATGCATGAGTTTTACTACATATTAGTCAAAAGTTTTCATAAGCCTTGTAAGTTGATAAAAATGTAACCAAAAGTGATGCAATAGTTACATAATAGAAAAAGCCAATGGCGTATTATTCTGTACCCCACTAACATTTATCAATAAATAGAGAAAGAAAAAAAGAGGTTTTCAGAGAAAGGGGAAAAAATTAAAATTAGTACAAGGTTTGGAAGCTGAAGCTGAAGCAGTCTCCCCAAAATTAAGGGAAATGAGGATGACAGTGAAGGGATATTCCCAAGATAAAAAATGGACACTCCTTTAGAGGTCAGCCTTCCACACAGACTTTAAGAGACAGATATGTAAAAGGCTGCCATCAACATGATGTCTTTTCATATTGAACAATCTCTTTAAACTGACAATAATCACGTGAGCCTGCCCAATTTTTATGTCTTGGACTTGCCTGGACTATGTCCTAATGAAAATTTTATGCTGCCCTTTATGCTGAAATGTTGATTCAGCTGACAACACTCATTTTTTATCCCACAAAAATGTTCTACTTTGAGCTACTTCTGAGAGTTGAAGGTTAGCCAATGTGAACTTAAAAGAAAAAAATCAGAAGCTCAGCCCTCAACTATACTCTTGCTAAATGACCAATACCTGACTCATACCACATCTCTACCAAATGCCTCAATTTTGGTTAAACCATATTTCCAATGCCTTGTTCAGTAATTTCCCCAAAAGACATTTTTGCAAACTCTCCAGGAAACTAAAGCCAGTCAATAATGTAGGAATTCTATTAAAATAAATCTTTGTGTAGTTTTTATTTAATACTGAAAACATTACTTTTTCCATAATGTATTTTATGCTTGATATTCTATTAATCATTCTTCACATTTGGATATATTTAAATATATTTGATAAATTATAAAATATTTGGTAAAACATAAAATTGAAGTTTTAAAATCATTAGCAAGGAAAAAGCAGATTCCAAAGTTGAACCAAAGATAATTTCTAGAAATGAATAAATAGTAATTAAAGTTAAAACTGGAAGTCACATTGATAAGATAAGGATTTTAGGCAATTCTACTCCCATTATAACTAAGTTGTTAACCAGTCGGCCCCCATTGCAAGCACTTATATGCCCTGAACAAAATTAAAAGGGCCTTACAGCTTTGAAGATAAAGCAGAAGCCAGAATATTCTGTAGGAAAACTGATACTTAGAAAAAGGAAGCAAACAGAATGATATTACCAACCTCTCTTGCTTTGGGCTGTAGACAGGCTGCATTCAGCCGCTGAACCATGAATCTTACATATATATACAACCTAAAGAACCAGAGTACAGAGCTGAGGGCAACAAGAGCCACTGGTAAGTGAGATGGACAAACAAAGAAGAAAGCTAGAAAAGAGAAGCCCCAAATTCTGGGTATAAACTCTGTCCAAGTATCTGGCTATTCTATATATCTGCAAGGAAGACTGAACATTCCAGCCAGGCAGGAAAAATCTGAAATGATATTTTATCAGCTTCTAAAAACACAGTACGCAATTTTAGTCTGACCGAATTAACTGCCTACTAAAAGGAAAACATCAACACTCTTCAATCAAATATAAGAAAATCAACAATCTTCACATAATATTCAAAATTTCCAGGATATAATATAAAATTACCCAAACTTGGAAAAACCCAGAAAATGTGACTTATTATCAAGGGAAAAGATAACAAATGGAGACCAACACTGAGACATAAAATCCAGGAGTAAGAATTAGAAAACAAGAGCTTTATGCAACTGCTACAACTATGCTCAATGAGGTAAAGGAAAATATAATCATAATGAAATATAATACAAAAAATATCACTAGAAAAATAGAAAATACAAAAGAAAACAAATAGAAATTATAGAGTTGACTTAAAATTAATCTGACTTAAAGTATTCACAGACTCATCAGAAGAGAATAGTCAAAATAATAGGGAGTCAGAGACTTTAAGTCAATGGAAGTTATCCAATACGAAAAACATAAATGAGAGAAGATTATATATAAAAAACGAAAAGAATCCCAGGGACTTGTGGGACATTATCAAAAGGTTTAACATACATTTAATTGGATTCCCAAAAGGACAGAAGAGAAAGAATGGAGCAGAAAAAATATTTAAAGGGGAAAAAAATGGATGAAAATTCCCCCAATTTGACACAAGACAAATTTACAAATCCAAGAACATCAGAAAATTCTAATTAGGCTACTGGTAAAGAATAACAAACTAGGCATCTGATAGCCAAATTTTTGGAAACCAAAGAATAAGAGGAAATTTTGAATAAGTGTAGATAAATAAAATGAAGTACAAAAGAATATTAATTCCAGTTATTGCTGATTTGTTATAAGAAATCACAGGGGCCAGAAGCTTAGGAACCATATTCTTATACCATGTTGTTGTTGTTGTTAGATGCCATCGAGTCAAGTCTGACTCATAGCAACCCTATGTACAGCAGGGCACAGGGGGGAAAAATATCTTTCAACCCAGGATTTTATGTCTAGTAAAATTATCCTTTAAGAATGAAAGTGGAAAAAATTAAATAAAAGAGAGCTAACAAAAATCCATTCCCAACAGACCAACAAATGAGAAATACTAAACAGTGTTCTTCAGGCTGAAGGAAAATAATACCAGAGAGAAAATTAAATCTCCACCAAAAAATGAGGAGAATTAAATTAGAAATAGTAAATATCTGAGTCAAAACATACTTTTGCTCTATATTTATTTAAAATACATATAGCTATTCAACACAAAAGTTTATTATTAGTTTTTAATGCACATACAGTATAAAAACAAGGAGGCTGCTAAACAGACATATTTGGTTGTAAATTTTTTATATTTTACATGAAGTGGTATAAAGTTAACTCTAAATAGAAGGTAAAAGTTGAAGGGTTTTGTTGTTGTTGTTTGCTTGTTTTGGTGGTGCTGGCAATTGAACCAAGGGTCTTACATATGTGAGGCAAGTGCTCTACCATTGATCTATGCACTCAGCCTAAAGATTTGTGCTTTTATTCCTAGAATAACATTAAAAACAAAATAACAGTAATAATAATAATAAAACACATGCCTAAACCATCAAAGAAACTAGAGACTAGAGAAAGAGACTAGAAAAAGAAATCAAAGGGATACAGATAGGCAAAGAAGAGGTCAAATTATCCTTATTCATGGATGACATGATACTATACCTAAAGGACCCCAAAAATTCCTCTAGAAAACTTTTAGACCTAATTAACTCCTTTAACAAAGTGGCAGGATACAAAATTAACACTTAAAAATCAGTAACCTTCTTTTATACCAACTGTAAGCAGGGAGAGAAAGAAATAAAGGCTACAATCCCTTTCACAATAGCCCACCAAAAACTTAAATACTTAGGAATCAATCTAACCAAACATCCTGCAGATCTCTATAAAACACTAAAAAAAAAAAAAATGCAGAGGATACTAGAAGATGCAAGGACTTCCCCTGCTCATGGATTGGGATAACCAATATTGTAAAAATGGCTATCCTACCAAAAGAAATCTACAGATTTAATGCAATTCCCATAAAAAATCCAATGACAGACTTTACACAGATAGAAAAAATAAACCAAAAATTCATGTAGAAACACAAAAGACCACATATACACTCTTAAACTGCAGAACTAGTACAGTCAGGATCACAGTCCCTGACTTTAAACTATACTACATAGCTGTAGTAGCAAAAACAGCTAGGTGCTGGCACAAAAAATAGGCCTAGAGACCAGTGGAACAGACTTGAGGACCCGGAGATACACCAACGCATCTATAGCCACCTGATCCTTGACAAAGGAGCAAAGCAGGCAAATTTGAGAAAGGATCACCTTTTCAACAAATGGTGCTGGGAAACTTGGATTTCCACTTGCAAGCCTAGGACAGTGGTGCATTACATGCATGTAATCCCAGTGACTCAGGAGGCGGAGGCAGGAGGATCATAAGTTTGAGACCAGAGGCAGTCTGCATAATTTAGTGAGATCCTGACTGAAAAAGTAAAAAAAAAAAAATGGATTTTCACCTGCAGAAAAATGAAAACAGACCCGTACCTCTCAATATGCACAAGAGTTAACTCAAAATGGATAAAAGACCTCAACATAAAACCAGAAACCTTAAAATTACTAGAAGAAAATATAGGAAATAGGCTCTAACATATAGGGATAGGAAAGCATTTCCTTAGTAAGACTCCAATTGCTCAGGAAATTGCAACAAGAATAGAGAAATGAGATTACATGAAATTAAAAAGCGTCTATATGGCAAAGGAAACAATCAACAGAGTTAAGGAAGACCCCACTGAATGGGAGAAAATCTTCACATCCTACACATCTGACAGAGGACTAATTTCCAGAATTTGCAAAGAACTCAAGAAAGCAACTCCCAAGACAACAATCAATCTAATTCAGAAGCGGGCAAAGGAACTGAATAGACAGTTCTCAAATGAAGAAGTTTCTAAGGCCATGAAACACATGAAAAAATGCTCAATATTCCTAGCCATTTAGGGAAATGCAAATCAAAACAACTCTGAGATTCCACCTTACTCCAATAAGAATGGCCAAGATCAATAAAACAATAACAAATGCTGACAAGGTTGTAGAGAAAAAAGGAAACCGTTCACACTGTTGGTGGGGCTGTAAATTGCTTCAACCACTTTGGAAATCAATATGGAGATACCTCAGAAAACTAAAAATAGACCTGCCATATGACCCAGTTATAACACTACTGGGAATATACCCAAAGAGAGACAAGTCATCATACCACAGAGACACCTGCATCTCCATATTCAATGCAGCATTTTTCACAATAGCAAGGATATGGAACCAACCAGGGTGGCCATCAACAGAAGAATGGATAAAAAAAGAAATGGTACATATACACAGTGGAATACTACTCAGCAATTTTTAAAAAAATGAAATATCATTTGCAGCAAAATGAATGGAATGGGAGAACATCATCTTTAAGCAAATGAACACAAGCCCAAAAAAAAATATCATGTTCTCATTCATATGTGGGTGCTGACTCATACTTGAAGGAAAAAAATCTAACACATAAATTGAAATATAAAAAAATGCACAATTAAATGGAGTGTAGAAGGGACAATTTAAGGTGTGGAAATACAGAAGGAGGTATCTAGCAGAGGGAAGTAAAGATTGGAGAAGATAGGATGGAGAGGAGGGGCAATGTGGAGAGATGAAGGGGGAGAGGTCAATCTTAATGTAAATAACACAACATCATGAATATGTTGGAAAAATAGGGGAAGATAACTTAAAAAAGTATCAGAGTTTAACTACAAACTAGCCATAAGGCTCCATAGATTTGTGGGTCAATAAAAGTGTTGCTAGAAGTGATATAAGTGAAGAATAATGGAAAAAGCCATTGCTGTATTATTCTGTAACCCATCATCATTTACTAATAGAGAAAAAATAAAACATGCTAAATCAAAGAAACCAGAAAAAAAACAAAATAACAATAGCAATAATAATTAATAATAATAATGAAAGCACACATATCTAAGAGAAACAGAAACAAAACAAAGCAAGTGAATCAGTATAAATAACAAAATGGCCAAACCTAGTTAATAAATGAGGCCCTTCAGATACAGTTCTTCAAGTACAGTTCCTCTTGACCTGAAGACTTATGTAAGCTCAAGGCACAAGTTATTCATTCTTCCCACCAATCCTTTTCCTTAGGAATGATTCTCTTTATCTTTCATCTCTCAGCTAAGCTTAGTTTCTATACTCTAACTCATCTTTCTATGCTATAACAAATGGCCTGAGTTTGCAATATTAATCAATAGTCTTTTCAGTCTTCTTCTCTCACACA